>JBCFYV010000001.1:36194244-36211617 GCA_039000515.1 Timema cristinae | reverse complement strand
TTTTTTTTTGGGGGAAAAATACCCAATTTTTAAAATTTTTTTGGGGTTTTTAAAACCCTCGTTTTCCCCCCATTCCCAGAAAAATAGACAAAAAAAGGGACAGACGTATTTATTCGCATACCATCCATTGGGTGGAAAAAAAAACAAAAACCCGAAGAGCTGAGTGAGGGTAAAAAGTTCCCAAACCTTCTTTTTCTACCCGAACGTTCTATGAACGGGTTTTGGATGGGACCCCTATCTTTCCCGTTTTCCCGTTTAAAAGGCCCCGGAAACTGTGACAAACGCTTGGGCTCGTTTTTGCCCTGGGGTTAGTTTCACAAGATTGAAAGGGACGAAAAAATAGTTAAAAATCCGCAAGGACTCCCCTCGTTTGGGTTCATCAAAAAGGGAAATTAAAACAAATTTTAATTGGAGAGGACTTATACGGACACACTCCTGTTGAAAGCTCACATCTTTAACCTCATGTAACCTGCGCCATAGTGGAAACGAGTGAGATAAGCTTGCTACCTTCCATAGCGGATGAAGATTCAAAGAATTTGTTTTTAATATAATATTTAAGTTTTATATCTCACCCTTCTCAGTGGTCGAATCATCTAAGGTGTCACTCTCACAATAGACTAGCCTATCGATGAGGGGTGGATCAGGTTTCAAATTCATATTGGCTGTACCGAGGGTGGTTTTTCCTAAAATGATATTCCACTTTCCCTCCGCACAAATTTGGGTAGTAACTGTAAATACAATGGGAAGAGACGATTAGGAAGACCTAGACGCAGATGGGAATATAACATTAGAATGAACCTGAATGATATAGGGTGTAGTTAGGTGGACTGGATAGAACTAGCTCAAGATAGAGATGCGGTGTAATGAGGTAGAATGGACAGAACTATCTCAAGGTATGGATAGGGTGTAATGAACAGAACTAGCTCAAGATAGAGATAGGGTGTAATGAGGTAGAATGGACAGAACTAGCTCAATATAGGGATAGGGTGTAATGAGGTGGACTGAATTAGAACTAGCTCAATATAGGGATAGGGTGTAATGAGGTGGACTGGACAGAACTAGCTTAAGATAGGGATATGGTGTGATGAGGTGGACTGAATTAGAACTAGCTCAATATAGGGATAGGGTGTAATGAGGTGGACTGGACAGAACTAGCTTAAGATAGGGATAGGGTGTAATGAACAGAACTCGCTCAAGATAGAGATAGGGTGTAATGAGGTAGAATGGACAGAACTAGCTCAAGATAGAGATAGTGTCTATTGAGATAGGATGGACAGAACTAGCTCAAGGTATGGATAGGGTGTAATGAACAGAACTAGCTCAAGATAGAGATAGGGTGTAATGAGGTGGACTGGACAGAACTAGCTCAATATAGGGATAGGGTTGTAATGAGGTGGACTGAATTAGAACTAGCTCAATATAGGGATAGGGTGTAATGAGGTGGACTGGACAGAACTAGCTCAATATAGAGATAGGGTGTAATGGACAGAACTAGCTCAAGATAGAGATAGGGTGTAATGAGGTGGATTGGACAGAACTAGCTCAAGATATGGATTGGTGGCCTACTTTTGTAAGTTCGGCAATTAATTTGGAGTTTCTAATGCCATAGAGTAAGTATTTTTGAATAAATATCAATTTTTCTTGATGAAAAAATAGTAGATACATGCATTTATTTTCAACAGCTGAGATTGTGTTCAGTTGACTGTTGAATCCATTAGTTCACGACCCAGCGAAATTTGTAGTATTAGTTAATACTTTGTACCTTAACTTCTATAAATGTGACCAATTGAATTAAAATCTTTAACCCGAACGCGGTGAGAAAAAAAAACTTGATTTTCCATTTTTCCACTAGTGTTTATTGGTTTATCTTTTTCCAGATAGTTTAACACTTTGGTTATTAAAGACGTGAGATGCACCGGTGGGCACATGTACAAGGCCGTCAGCCTTGTGTGGCTTCTCTGTGACTGGTAGGTTGTGGCTCGAATCTAGGATGGAGTCACCCAGTATGGTGTGATCTATCATTGTAGTTGATCCATTCCCTCTTCCTCACCTCGATTACATTAGTGTCAATATGCGGATAGCCCTGACTGGTAGTAAACTTAGATTACATTAGTGTCAATTTGCGGATAGTCCTAACTGGTAGTAAACCTTGATTACATTAGTGTAAATATGCGGATAGTCCTAACTGGTAGTAAACCTCGATTACTTTAGTGTCAATATGCGGATAGCCCTGACTGGTAGTAAACTTAGATTACATTAGTGTCAATATGCGGATAGCCCTAACTGGTAATAAACTTAGATTACATTAGTGTCAATATGTGGATAGCCCTAACTGGTAATAAACTTAGATTATATTAGTGTCAATATGCGGATAGTCCTGACTGGTGTAACCCCCCCTTCATATGATTTGATAGGTTCAAATTATAATAAATAAAAGGTAGGTAAGTTACAAGAGAGTTTATTTTATTCTACAAACAACTAGCAGACATACAAGAGCGAGACACTCTAGGAAAGTCGAGTGACTGGCCGATAAGGGCCGAAGTAAACAATAAATAAAGGGGCAAGACCCCAAGTCGTTAAGAGAAAACAGAATGATTAATACCAACGTAGTCATAATTAAATTGACCCTCGCAGAAGGCGACTAACCTAGCAGGAAAGTTAAATACAAGTAATATGTATAGGTCTACACGACCTGGCGATGCCGACACTATATTGACATAAGAATGAAGTTTTATAATAGACTGCCATTGTAAGGCGCGACAGAGAAAATGATTTACCTAAACCTAACCTGTTACAATAGATCCCAATCAAATTAGTTCAATCTAATTATTATTATTGTAATGACCAATGTGCTGGGTGCACGGGCTCGCGCCCCCCGAGTTGAGTAACAATTTAAAAAGAATCACAATCGTAACAAATCTTTAACTTTTAGCAAGCAGAACAACTATTTTAAAATAAGTTACACGTTAAACAGAAATAATTAGCGCCCCAAGATGGCGACATGCTAAAGTTCCATTAGCGCCCCAAGATGGCGCCATGCTAAAGTTCCAACCCGTCCGTGAGGCGGACACAACGTTAAGTACAAAGAAAAAAGCTAGCGCATAAACCATAATGGCTGACAGGCAAATCCTGCAGTCTCAGAGAAATATAGCTATTAGTAATCATGATTTATATTTAAAGTTGAAACTTAAATTTTGAACAATTTAACCCAAACATAATTTAGGAAACGTCGAACAACGATCTACGTCTAAATCTAAGACAAGTGTCTCACCTAATCGAGTGCAGAGAAATGAGTGACATCACTACACAGTCCAGCCGTTATATACTGTACAAAGTCAATCACGTGTTCACAAACGGCGGGAGTCACACTGGGACGAAGGGAGAGGGGTGTACGTTGCTTCGACAGAATTCTCGATTATTCTCGTGATAATTTCAAATCACGCGCCGGTGGATGAGTCTTGTTTCACTCGAACACAACCGTCGGCGCATACGGGTTAGCGCATCTTGATGTTCAATTGTCCGAGTCTTGCTCTAATCGGGCCTCGAGCCACGGGCGGTCAGTAAGCCGCGTGATGTTGAGTGGAGTTGAGTGCGCGTGTTTCACGAAGTCGAGATCCAGCCCAGTCAAAGGGGACCAGATCAGGTGAGCCAGATCGTCCATGTTTGCATTATGTCTGTGACAACGTCACACTGGTAGTAAACTTAGATTACATTAGTGTCAATATGCGGATAGTCCTGACTGGTAGTAAAACGGGGTGTACGTTACCTCAGATTTATATCTGTACATTTTGCTTTAATATTTCCACAATGTGATTGATTGTACTTCTTATCTCTGGGAGGGTGATGTGTAAAATCCTTAAAATTCACCTTCCTAATAATGTTACTGAAGGTTAGATAATTTAAGTAGCCTGTATATACCGATACCAGAGCATTTAAATTAGAGGGTAATTTAATTTAACTAATACGTGCACCTTTGATAAACATTGTATATTAGAAAAAATTAAATACATATTTTTATTACACACTAACAATTAACGTGGAACATTCCATGATGATTATATATTATATTATAAATTATATAGAGATTATACTATAAATTATATATATTATACATATATTATATAAATGCATAGTCTAATAATTATTAATAACATATATTTATATGTAAAATATGATTATAGTTATACATATTTACAAATCTAATATGTATTAATATATACTATAATAACTATCAATATTATATTATATAATACATATTAATATTATTAATTTTTATATATTAAAAATATTATATATTATGTATAATATATATTATTTAAACTTGAAATTAATGAAATATATCTGAGTTTCGCAAGAAACCATAGATAAGTTTTTTATTTTGATTTTGATTTAGCCTATATTTAGGAACACGATAAAAATTTAAATACTTCATTAATCTATTTCTATGAATTAAACAAAAATTTGTTTGTGTTAAGTAGTAATAAATTAACATAAATTTAGGCTTCTTCTTGGGAATAGCTAGAAATGTGTAAACAAAGTGAAAGCATTAATTAAAATGTCAAATCCAGACGCGAGAAATTGTTTGCTCAATGTATTTAAAAATATCTTTTAAGAGTGCACATTGATTTTTTTAAATTCATTAAAGAAGTCATTTGAAGGCAAATTTACACTTTTATTTATTTCGTTTTTATTTCATTCAAAATTTCATTCTAAGGGATTCAAGGGTAAAAGAAAAAAGAGATTTTAAGAATAAAGACGCGACAAATAGCTTTTTAATGCACAAACAATTATTTTTTTGTATACAAGTTCTTTCATCGTTCGCTTATGCGTTTATAAAGAATTTACTTTGATGGTTTAGAAAGAGACATTTAAAGTATTAATGTATATTTCTTTTAACAATGTCAGCTTGATAAACTACTTAATCTATAAATAGTCACAAAAGATTGTAAAGATAAAAGAGTAGTTTTTTTTAATAAAAGCATATTAATATATTTAATGCTGTTTACAAAATTAAGGCGTACAATAAATCCTGCTAAATAATTGACAAACTAAATGTTTCTTTTGGTAACCAACAGAGCGGTAAATAAAATAAATCTTTATATTCTATGTAGAGTGACTCGTTTAACATACTTTGTACCCGCTTGTCAAATATGCACTAAAAATACGTTTTTTTTTTTGTTTTCTCTTTCAAAATGTTCTGTCTACAACGAAGTGTCAAAAAGAGCAATTAAAACCAATGATAATCAAAAGGGATAAAACATTATACAATAAGGGGGGAGAAAAACAAAAAAATAAGAGACTGTTAATTAATAGAACCTTTGATACTGGTGTTTTCAGAAATGTTCTAATGTGCATTCGACAATGATTAATAAATATATATTTTAGTCGCATACTCTACTGTTTATAAGGCGACGTAAAAAAAAGAAAGGAATAACCAAGGAAAAGTACATACATACAAAACCATAGCCTTTGAATCATATGTTAATGTATCATTAAAATTAACAATAGGAGCGAGAAAGGCAAACAAGATAAACTAATATTATTAATTCATGTGTTTAAGAAACTGATACGTGATGGTTATCTTCAGGATCAGTCCTGATAGCTGAATCACACATAATATAGACTCAATACACCATTAACTAGTGGAGAATGGTCCTGGATACGAGACGAACCCGGATTCCTCAGTGGTAGAGGATTGGCGTGCAAAGCCAAAGGTCTCGGGCCCGATTTCCGTGTCCAATTTGTAATTTTTCACTTAATTGAATAAAATAATATAGTTAATTTATTTATTATAAGCATTAAAAGCTAGTGATACCAACAAGTAGTTCCTTTAAGAAATCGGTTGTGTATTTAAGCATTGAATGTTTGATCTATATTCTGAAACAATACAGCATATATTAAAATTATAGATATATCTATAAAATACATTAAATTAATATCACTTCCCCAAAACATTTTTCAAAAGGTATTTAGCTTTACTTTTACTTGCTAAACAAGGAATTAACTGTTGAATTTTTATGTGTCTCTATTTAAATATTTCTGAAAACGATTACGTGTACTTTTGCTATTACCAAATCTCGCATAGGTTTTCATGTTAGCTACTTGTTTTGCTAATAGCTACCACAATAGTTGGCCGTTAAGACAATAGAATTTTATTTGTAATACTGGATTAAAAAAACTCCATGATGTGAGCCCACAAGTGAGTTATACCGACCGAGCGGCCTCCATCGTTAGTGATGATAGTGCCAACATTTGCGGATATAGGGTGTCTTGTGGTCATTACCACAAACCCTCCGACCAACTTAGTTCAGTTTTATAGACCATAGTCTGTTTTTTATTTATTAATGTATATCCTATTTTTTCTTAATGTGGGCTGTGTGGACCCTGTTACAGACCCTTTACATTCACAGAATTTTTTTGGAAGGCGGAATAAAACCCGTGGTGGTTACCTCTGGATCTGTAGCCATTAATATGAAACTCTAGATCACAGATTTGATCTATACTGTATTAAATACCTTTCAAGCTACAATAATTTAAGGTGAATTAGATATACTATAATTATACTTACTTGATCCCTTTCTCTTAGATAGGGTCAAGTACAGTAACCTAGGGATGGACATCTGTTTTTAAGAGACGATCTGGGAAACTTCAAAACATGCTCGTTTGCTGAAATGGTGATTACTCAGGACATTGAGTAAATCAACACTTTGCTATTGTCACGCACTTATCCTACATCATATATTTTCCTTGTGTTATACTTAGATGTAATTTCCCAATGTGTTGAAATAACTTACACGAAGACTTTTGTTTTGTTGGCTAAATAACTCTGTAGTAGAGGGGGGGGGAGGAGTTTCTGTGGGTGTTTATTTTGGGCATAGGGGTGTTAGAAATAGGGGTGTGCTATGGGAGGATGGAATTGGGGGGTAGTTGGAGGGGATGTTTTTGTGTTTTTTTATTGGTTTTTTTGCGATCTTTGTGTGTGTTTGAATGTGGGTTGTGGTTGAGTTGTTTGTTTGTAAGGATTTTTGGTTGGTTTTATGTTTGTTGGATTTGAGGCTGAGTGAGGGGGGAGAGGTGTATGTGGGGGGGGGGTGGGGGGGGGGGGGGGGGTAGATGTAAAACCCCTGGGAGGGTTTTCTATATGTATTATTTCCCCTCCCCATTTCAAATTACTTATATGAAATTTACTTTGACTAAAAATTTTAAACTTATTAATTTTTATTTTTAATTCAATTTAAATATTTTTCTCTATAATTAATTTTTTTTTTTAATAATATTTATTCAAAAAACCAATTGTCATAAAATTTTATAAATTTTTTTAAATTTATTTTTTAAAATGCTATTAAAATAAATTTTATATATACAATAAACACAACAAAAAAAACCCACTAAAACAAAACCAACAAAAAACAAAAAAAATCAAACAAAAAAACAAAACACACCATCAAACAAAAAAAAACAACAACAAAACAAAACACACACAAAAAACAAAAAACAAACAACAAAAAAAAACAACAAACAACAACACACAAAAAACCAAACCAATCAAAAAAAAAAAAAAAACATAAATCCAAAAAATAAAATTATTATAATAACAATCACAAAAAAAAAAATCTAAAATAATTATACAACCCACAAACACAACAACCATCACACACCCCAAAACATACAAAAAACAACTCAACAAAACACACCCCACAAAAACCACAACAAAAACAACACAAAAACCACAACCACCCCCCCCCCCCTAACCAAACAAAATATAATAACTATCTAAAAATTTATTTTATATAAAATATTAATAATCTCCTCAAAAATAATCCTATCAATTTTTACATTTTACAATTTTTTATTAACCATAATAATATCATACACTATAACCAACCACCATAAAAAAAAAAAAAACACAAAAACATAAAACATTTAATAACTAAACACAATAATATCACCAAAAATCAAAAATAAACAATACAAACAACAACAAACTAAAAACCCCACCAACAACAAAATAAATCAAATTCAAACAATCACAACACCAATAACAAACAACACACAAAACACTACATTATTTATTCCAAACAAAAAAAAAAACCAACAATATTTAAAAATTATAACACCACAAAATAACACTTTTAATTCTTATCATAAAATAAACATACAAAAACTAATACAATAAAAAAAAAAAAACAAACAATAAACATACAACAATCATTATATATATATTTTCTTAATACACCTTACTCTTACCCCAACATCAAAATATTTATCTTCCAACTTATATTATTTTAACTAATAAACTACAAACCTTACATACATACCATAAAACAAAACACTCTCATCTTTATCTCACCCTAATATGCTTTTTCTTCCTTATTATTTTCTCTTATATATTAATTAATTAAAATTTTTCCTTTAAATTTTAATTTCTATAATATTTTAAATTTCTTTAATCTATAAAACTATATCTTATATACTCACACTTTTTATTACTATATATTTAATTTATCCAACCCTTTCATTTTATTACAATTACTATAAATTATAATTCTCCTTTTATTTATTTATTTATCATTTTATTCAAATTTTATTTATTTTTTACTACTTTTATATATTTTTTTATTTTATTACACATCTCCCCACCCCCCCCCCGTAACTATAACACTATATCTACATTTTGATGCGATACTATTTTTATGTGGAAACAATTTGAAACATCTAACACTAATCAAAAATTAAAATGTTTTTATAATTTTGCACATTTTTGTGTAAAAACAAAAGTATAGTCTGAGTTCTCCCCCATATATATTTCGGCTATCAGCGGTGAAATTTTTATGGTAAGTTTATTATGGGGGTGTGTAAAGCAGGGAGGGGAAGGATCTGCGGTCATTGGTGGTGTGTGGGGTGTCTTTGCTGCAGGGGATTGGCCATCTTTTGTGTGCTTGGGGAGGATGCTTGGTGACTGGTTGGCTACGTGTTTCGTGGTATCCCCTCGTAGTTTAGTATGTTTGGGGATGGCTCCCCTCCCGTTTGTGCACACACAGATACACGGGTGATGGACATTGTTGTAAGTGGATTTCGGTGTTTTTGTATATCTTTGGGGGGTGTGATTTGTGTTCCCCCCCCGGGGGGGTATGTGCGTCGGGGGGGGTCGGTAAAACATCTGAGGTTGGTTTTTGGAATTGTAAACTTTGACATTTCTTAAATATATATCAACATCAACCGCTTCTGTGGTCGCATAGTGTGTAGTGGTTAGCAACCCACAGCCCGCGGGCCACATGTCCAGTCCACTTTTATTTAGCAACGCGTCTTACTACCCGTTCGGTTTATACGCCTCAGTACTAATTACGTTAATGAAATAGGAAATGAGGAGGTTGAATATAGAGGAAGTGAACTCATATTTTCGTGGAGGGAGAGTGTAAAACTATTTATGAAAAACCACTCCCAGTTCACCTGAGTGAGATTCGAACCTCGATATCCCCATCCTCGGCAGTCTAGCTTAACGCAAAACTAGCGCGTTAGCTGATTAGGCCACCGTCGTGGGTTCCAGTTCACCTACTTTTTTGTCCGGTCCACCAAAATATTTAGCAAATAAAGAATACTGTTCATAAAAAATAGACTAAAAACTATTTACCATATAAAAAATATAAAATTAAACATCTCCTGGTCGATTTTTCCAAAGTGTTTACCAATATATATTTTTTCTAAACCTATGCAGCCTATGATATCAAAAATGTTATCGATCCTTGGTTTAAGGCGTCGCTCTCGCAATAGACTGGGCTGCCGATGACGGGAAGATTGAGGTTGTTGTGCTGAGTTGTTGTATCATAGGTTGTTTTCCCCTCTCCCTTCATGCAAATTCGGATACATTTACTCTTAATTCAACCCTAATCATTTTTAATATATTAGCTTATAACTCTAACGAATAGTAAGACTCAGAGCTAAGCAAATCTTATCGACATCCTTTTTTTTTACCACCACGTCTTACTACCCGTTTGAATTATACGCTTATAAACTAACTACGCCAATGACTCTAGGGAAGATGAAGGCTAAATTTATAGGAAGTGTAACCACATTTGCGTGGAGGAATTGGTGGTGGTGGGTAACACCTTATATGGTCCAATTTTGGTTCCGGGACTCATAGTCTCCCGGTTACAGGTATTAGTTCGTCCTCCGGAAAACTGTAGGTTATCCGGTGTTGGGTCTAAGGTTGTGCCTCAGCAGCCATTGACGGAGGTCCTGATGGAATTGTTGGGACGTATGGCCCGATGGCCAATGTGCCATGAAAGCTGCAAGACGAATGTTGTATTGGAGATCTCGGTGGACAAGTGAGGAATGTATAAATCTGGCTCCGGAGTACCGGAAATACTTTAAAATATATACGTTAACCGTGGATTATCGAGCCGCTACGTGGAGGATTAGAAAGATAATCGTTAACACTCAATACCTCTAGAATATGACCAATGTGCTTTATCAATGGACCTGGTTCACAGACAAAATAATGTACCCAGACACTCAACCTCCAGATTAAAATGGTTGCGCTCCTTTTGCCAGCTTGAGTCCTTCAACACTAGGATCGCTGTGGTTAGTCCTATCATCACCCAGCAATGACACTAGCAAGGCCCAGTGTTGAAGGACTCAAGCTGGCAAAAGGAGCGCAGTGAGACCCCCGTTAGGATGAGAGTCTGTTTCTTACTTGTCTTTGGCATGGTTCTAGTATCTTGACTATGTCCGCTAGTAGGTAGTAAATTATGAGGTACTGGTCCGGCAAGTCTGGGGATGGAGTCGAGATTATCTGCTCTGTAGGCCCCTTTAACCAATCCTTAACTTAGCGTATCCCATGTCATGTGAAGACATTGCTGACATTGTGGTACGTCGCCGTATCAACTGTCTGATTCTTCGAGAGACAGGAGGTATCACAGAGTCTCGATTTTGTTACCATGTTTGACAAAAGAGCTATCAATGGCATAATCTAAGAGAGAGGGATGATAAGGGTAGCTTGGAAGAAATGTACACTCTCATTAATGGAAGGGGAGGAAGCCTACGGGAAACAATAACCCGGCTGGGTACTAGAGTAATGCGACTCAATGTACTTATACCGCCCAGTCACTAGTGTTTATAAATAAATAGGATTATTGTTAGTGGCAATATCCCTGGTATTTCTATTAATAGAATCGTTATTATTAGTGTTAGACTTAATGGTGTGCAAAGTTTCAAAAAGTCGAAGTCGTAGGTCAAATTTCCTTCGGTTTTGACCTCGACATCTACAATAACCCTCGCAAATTCGAAACATTTATAAGGAAGGATAAAACGTCGATAAATTATCGAACGATTTAATTTTATCTTACTAAATATTACATATTTCAATATTTAATAATTTAAAAAAAATTATTAAACATAATTTAACACCAACAAGTAATGTAACTACCATGACGTAAGCATGGATCAAAAGTGGGTAAGTAAATGTTAATATATTATATTCACTATCACCAACATAATTTTGTAAAAAATAATAATACCTATAAAGAAATAATACCATGTTCACTGGTATGAAGCAGAGAAAACGCTTTAGTTGTGCTATCATCCCAACTCGCGTCTAATGTTTATTCCTTAATATTCCATTTTTGGAGTTATCTGTGCATTTTGACACAGAAATTTTTAAAAGCTTCGCGTTTTTTTTTACTATTCAAAATGGCTGATACAGAAAGTGGGAAACAAAAATAGAATTTAATTATAATTATTATCAGAGAAATGCATATGAAAAGACATGCACATGTAAAGTTTGCAAAATCATGTTATCAACTCCACGATGTAAGTAAAGATTAAGACTTTATTAATAATTTACTAAGCTTTTCAAAAAGCATGTGTGCATTAATTAATTATTAATATAGGCCTTAGGTAACAAATAAGGGAATGTCCCTGGTCCTTGTTATTGACAAGACCTAAATAATATAAACGTTACTTCAATTAAAACAGAGTTTATTTATTGTGATATGGTATAAAAGTAGCAATATTTACTTATTAATTTTATTTGGTTAGAAAGTTTTTATCCCAAGGACTAAAGATTTGTTCTTTATCTTGTTGCAGCTAAAGCTGCAACACTGCAATGGCACCTAAAAATCATCCTACAGAATTAATACATAATGAAAATTTTTAAAAAAAGTTGAATCTCCAAATTCCAAGAACAGCCCCTAAAAAAAGGAATCAACTCACTATGAAGGAAGTTCTATTCAAGAACACAAAGCTTGCTTATAATGATTCCAAGGCACAGTCCGTCACTAAAAGTATTGCCCTCATGTTGACAAATCGCCTTCTTCCTTATACTTTTGTTGAAGAATCAGGATTTGTGGAGTTTATGGCTAATCCTAACATTGATCCTCAATGCGAAATTCCATGTCAGACAACTTCTTAAACAAATTATGTACCAAAACTCTTTGTGGATACTCAGATTAAAATGAAAATTGTCCTCATATTAGACTTACCGTCTCTTCTCTCCCTAAGTATCACTTCAGATGGTTGGACATCTGCGGCTGTTGACAAATATGTGAGTGTAACTTGCCATTATTTAATAACTGACTTTACTTACAACTCCTTCACAATGGACACCATTTTAAGGAATGAATCTTATACTAGTAAGAACATCAGCACTGCAATCAAACTAACTTTGGAGGAATGGGAAATACCAGTACAGGAATCAAGCATACCAATCTACTGTGTCACTGATAATGGTGCTAATTTCAAAAGTGCTACTTCAATCTATTTTCTTTATTGGCAGTGCTTAGCCCATACTTTACAGAATGCTATATCTGATTCAAAAAGAGAAATTCCAGGAGTTATAACTTTCTTATCAAAATGCAAGGCAATAGTGGGTCACTACTGATGCAGCAGCTCAGCTAAACAGATAATTCATAATATCCAAAAACAATTAAATTTAAAACCGCTGGTGGTAGTTCAATATGTTTACACCAGATTGTCTGGTGAATATAACATGTTAAAGAGTCTGATTGAAATGCATGGTGCATTAAATGCAGAGCTGGCCATCCTAAATAACAACAGCGACTTGACTATGTTTATTGCACAAGACTGGAGACACATTAATGGGCTAGTATAAATCTTACAACCCCTTGCTGAAGCAACAGAGGAGTTAAGTGGTGACAGCTACCCTACTTCATCAATGGTGATTCCTTTTCTACATTGTTTGGAGTCACACTTTAATAAATGTATGGTAAAGAAAATTGAGGGGATCATGTTTGTCAGGAATGTATCTAAACCAATCAAATCAAAGTTCGGAGTGTATGAAGAAGACACTGAATACCTAATATCCAAGCTTAATGATCCACGTTTTTGAGGGGTGCTTGTTAACAAAATTGTTGCTGTAGCAAATCTCCGAGCAGAGGTAAATAAGTCTCGAAGCTTTGAAACCCAACCGTTAGAAGAATAACCAGGACTAAGTAGAGCCACTTCTCTTTGGTATGCGATTGATGAGCTACCAAACGAATCTCTCTTTGATTCAGTAACTGATTAAATTGAAAGATACTTGGGTGAAAAACGTATTCCACGAAGAGAAGACCCCTTGATTTGGTGGAAGTAAAAAGGAAAATCTAGCTAAGGTAGCAGCTAGGTACCTGGGTATTCCTGCTACTCAGGTCAGTAGTGAGCGATTGTTCTCCACAACAGGCAATATAGGTATAGAAAAGCATCAAAATTTGCTTCCGGTACATGATCGACAACTTGTGTTTTTCCATGATAATTTGTAAATTGGGCCAACTTTATGAAACAATATTTTATTTCAATTCTTGTATGTATTTTTTTTTATACGTGAGTATTTTAAAGAATTTCTTATTACACGTCAATTATGATTTTACTGTTTTTCTAAAGTTTAAAGCCAAATAATAAATTATTCCAAGTGCAATATTATAATATAGGTTGTGTTTATTTTGTTTTCTTAAAGAGAAATAAATTCAGACATGTCAGCATATGAATATGGTGTGCTTTGACTTTTTCCGTAAGCCTTTCTTTTGACCTAGATTTACATACTGGTTGATTTAAAAATTAAAAGTAGCTTTAATCGACAACAACAAAAATCCTAGGTGCTTCAACTTCATATTTTCTTCGCAAGTTTCAAGCTTTGCTTCGACTTCACTTCGCATTTAAAAAGTGACCTTCGCACACCCCTAGTGTTAGTATGACTTAAAGATTTCTATCAGTTCCCAATTTGTATACCAAATCAGATTTTTATTTTACGGTTGCATCTTATAGTAAGTAGGCCTCTCATGTTGTTTAAATAAAATGTAAATACATCTCAACCAAATTTGAGCAATCTTATTATAGTTAACTGCTCTCTTTATCATATATCATTAATATGTTCTAATTGTATTAACCATTCATCAGTATGATTGTATCATTATTTTGCTATTATAGTTTAATTTATCTTGTTCTTGTAAGGTACTTGTGTACTTTTCAGTGCTGGCCTGTCATAGGTCTCACGAATGTTGGCCAGCACTATAATAAATGAAATTATTATTATTATTATTATTATTATTATTATTATTATTATTACTTTGTTCCCTCGCGTCTGACTACACGTTCGGATTATATGCATAAATATTTTACTCTTGTGGTTGGTATTTACAAACCTCAGAATGGCCATAATTTTTTTTTAGAAATCATAGTACTTATAATAATGCTTTATGATGAAGATAAATTAAAACATTGAACATCCCTTTTAGAAATTGTCTTAGGTTTAAAAGATCATACTTAAAATACAATCAATTTCAACCAATCTTTGTTGAGATACTTAGTTTATTTTAGTTAATAAGGAAATAGAGAGTATCCACATTTCTGAGTAAGAATAAAAAAATTAATTTATAATATTTGGATTAAAAATTAATTTACAATATCATTAGTTGTAAGATATTCTCACCATTTTTTATTCGTTTTATCGAGGTTCTCTAATTATTTAATTTGGTTCTCACATAGATAACTTAAGCTCTGCTTGAAATACGTTTCGATTTATATATTCGTATTCATTTTAGTCTACTATTAAATATACTTTTACTTATCAGCTGATTGGATGTAGCTGTTAATATTACATGAAAATAGGAACTTAAAACACTTAAAACTATTTACCATTTTATATAAACACTCAAATCATTTAAATCTGCTTAATTTTCATGTATAAAACTAGCTCTATTATTTTTATTGATTCTATGAGTAAGGAAGTAAGTTTAACTCGCAATAACGATATTAGAGTGGAAACTAATTTTAAAAAATCGTAGGGAATTGCATGCTATTACTCGGTCAGTAAGTTGTTGACATCTCACCTGTTGTCAAGGAATGGAAACTCAGAATATACAAAACAATCATTTTACCGGCTGTTCTCTATGAGCGTGAAACATGGTATCTTACCTTACATGAAGAAAACAAATTTAGGGTCATCTAAAACAAGGTGCTTAGGAAAATATTTGGTCCAAAAGGAATGGAGATATTGGGAAATGGAGGAGGTCACGCAATGATGATTTACATACCCTGTACTCATCACAAGGAATTGTTAAGATAATCAAGTCTCGTAGATTACGGTGGTCAGGACATGCAGCGTGAATTAAAGAACCTAGAACCCTGTTCAGGTTACTGATTGGCAAACTCAATGGGAAGAGACCATTGGGAAGACCTAGGTGGGGATGGGAGAGTAACATTAGAATTGACCTGAGGGAAATAGTGTAGTGAGGTGGACTGGATAGATCTAGCTCAAGATAGAAATAGGGTGTAATAAGGTGGGCTGGAAAGAACTGTCTCAAGATAGAGATAGGGTGTAATGCGGGGGACTGGATAGAACTTCCCCAAGATAGAGATAGGGTGTAATGTGGGGGACTGGATAGAACTCTCTCAAGATAGAGATAGGGTGTAATGTGGGGACTGGATAGAACTGGCTCAAGATAGAGATAGGTTGTAATGAGGTGGACTGGAAAGAACTATCTCAAGATAGAGATAGGGTGTAATGAGGTGGACTGGAAAGAACTATCTCAAGATAGAGATAGGGTGTAATGCGGGGACTGGATAGAACTCTCTCAAGATAGAGATAGGGTGTAATGTGGGGGACTGGATAGAACTCTCTCAAGATAGAGATAGGGTGTAATGTGGGGGACTGGATAGAACTGGCTCAAGATAGAGATAGGTTGTAATGAGGTGGACTGGAAAGAACTATCTCAAGATAGAGATAGGGTGTAATGAGGTGGACTAGATAGATCTAGCTCAAATAGAGATAGGGTGTAATGAGGTGGACTGGAAAGAACTATCTCAAGATAGAGATAGGGTGTAATGAGGTGGACTAGATAGATCTAGCTCAAGATAGAGATAGGGTGTAATGAGGTGGACTGCATATAACTATCTCAAGATAGGGATAGGTGGGGTACTTTTTTAAGTGCGGCAATGAACTTTTGAGTTCCTAACGCCAAAGAGTAAATAAGGAACCTTTGGACCCTCTATTATAGATCCAAGGTTAACTCTTGACATTAATTTAGGTCTGGGTTTAATTACAATAATTTTGTCTTAATCACTATTTTGATTGTTTAGAAATCATTTAATAAATTCACAATTTACATAAAAATAACTTATTTAAACTACATGCATAATTTTCTATTTTGATTCAATTCATATATTACATTTTTGTCTGGCCATAATTTGAATTAGGTAACTAGCCCTTACTACGTTGGTTAGATCGCGTCTTACCGATCATTTCATTCCTACCCTCTTCACCTTGTTAGAATTTCCACCAATGGGAACCTGCCAAATGCAAACTGTTAATAAGGAACTCGGAGACTTCTTTGTTTCTGTACGTTAAGTCAACGATTCGGTATAGTCAGCTTAGTAACCCTTCCTTCCCCTACCTTCAAAGGGAAGGGAACTAAATTAACTATAGGATTAGGAATGCCAGGCCTCCGCCATGGTTCGGATTCCACGTTAAACTGTAGGTCCTTCATTTCATCTCACAATCACCTTACCATTACACATTAGCGTAAGTGCGTATAACCCGAACGGGTAGTAAGACGCGGTGCTAATAATAATAACTATAGGATTCCTATATATTTACAACTTACCGGTAAAATGTACCTCTCGAGCTGTAGATTTGCATGAAAATCCTAAAAAGTCTTAGCTTACGCTAGGATTTGCTATAAGGGGCCATGCATAAACCACGTAACGCTTTGTCGGTAGGACCGAGGGGTGGTAGAGGGGGCGCTCTAATATCGACATGGTGTTACATGGGGTGAGGGTGGTGTACATCAAAGTGTTACGGAACACAGATTTACATCCATTACTCTCTATGGAAATTTCGAATGCGCTAAGGTGTCATTGTCTCCCCGAAACAACGAACGCCAA
>JBCFYV010000001.1:34682619-34882619 GCA_039000515.1 Timema cristinae | reverse complement strand
ATAAAATAATATCATAAATAAAATATGATAAATATAATTTTTGAAAAATATAATAAAAATAATAAATTTAATCATAAAAAATGTATATAAATATAATATAAACATTTGACTTTAGTTTCTTTTCTATCTCTCTCTCTCTCTATCATATATATATATATATATATATATATATATATATATCAACAGTTTTACGACCAATCCAGCAATCCGTATGTTTACACTAATTAGTTAGTAATGAGGAAGGTATAAAAATGTTCACTTTTATTTGCTTGAACAAAAAGCTGGCAGCTTTTTAGGAGCCGGTCAAAATTAAAACCCCCGACCTCTGATACCAGTAAACTATAAAGAATGAGAATGATGCTGTTGTCATAATTATCACAATTATGGGCTGCTTTCCTGTTATTATAATTAAAAACATACATATTAAACATAATACATTTCATTGTACAGTCCAAACATAAGTTTTTCGGTCAAAATTGATCCCATTTGGCTCTGTTTTTATTTAAAATAATATATTTATATTATATATTTAAAGGTATAGCCTCATAGCCCTTCATCTGACGTATGAATATGTGGCATAATAACTAGTAGCCTTTCTACCTTTCATAAAAGGCCCTTCCTGTGAAAATTGTGGTGTAGATGTAATAAATCATTTGTCTGAAGACAATGCTCATATAAAAGAGATTTAGCTGGCTATTTACGCTGTGAAGAGATGTATTTACAATTAATATTACCTCACCAATAAAGTGTCACTTTTAAATCGTATTGTGGATATTTTGAAGATAATTTGCCAAAAATAATTTAAGGTCTTAAATTTTGCATTAGGTCTTACGACCAATCCTTCAACAGATTTATACTTATTTCAAATTCTAACCGCTAAGTCGAGATAATAATGAGGGATATAAAGCCCTTTCACTAACATATCCATATGTATGGCCATAGATTCAAGTATAAATTCATGTTTTAATTAACTCTACTTTATTTATTTGATTATTTACTGTCATTATTATGACTGTGCTCTCTCTATATATAACTTTAGAAGCACTAGATTTTTTCTCCATATTTCACATTATTTACACATTAGATATACTTAATTTTAAGTGTGTTTTAATAAAGGCTCACAAAAAGACCTATATGAAACATAAATAAATAATTATTTTTATCATTAACCTAAAATTTAAGAATAGAATTCCATTAAATACTAAATTATCTTAAATGTGTTTTTTACTAATTGCAATTATTATACTCTACCATTCTTTTAAAATATTTGCACAAGAAAAGTTGATGTCATTTATTTTCATTTATCACCGTCTCTGGACTGACTAGAATCTAGATCATGATTTATTTTTTCTTTAAAACTAAAAGGTTTGTCCTTCCTACTCCTTAGCTTATCTGGTTCAAAGCTGATGTCTCTGATGGATCACTTTCTGTGAATGACCCCAGGGATGTTTAAATACAGTTGGCTTAAATATTAGGATTAAAATAGGGATTGTAATAGAATATTATAATTAGCATATTATTAAAGATCTCAGTTATAAAATTACATTTTTAAAATGTATTCTATTTGCAGATTATCTAATATTAAATTTTAAGTTGATAAACTGTACGCTGTCCAAACAGACTTTCTCTCACTTTTATCCTAAAATATACATTTATTAAAAACTCATAAGATTTATGAAAATAAATAATAGATCTAAACATTATTGTCGAAAAATTACACCAAAGATAGTAAATGAAACAATATACATAGTTACTTACTTAGGCTATGGAGTTAAGAACTAGGGAATCTTAAAGAAAATTTGAGAAAAGAGAAACTATTTTATCTACTAAAAAGCATAAAAAAATTAATTTAAAAGACCGGAATTAAAAGTGTATATATTTGCATATAGCTCATAAATTATTGGTTTATAAAAATATATTTCAAATAAGAGATTTTATCCATAATAGTACCCAAATTTTACAATGATACGTTATTTCGTATCTCAAATATTTGCGAAATAATTATGAAAATTGGAAAGTTTGGCTTGTATAAAGTACAATCAAAGTTATTTTAATGATACAATGATGGTTTCCATCTTGTTTAGTATGTTAAACAATATCCAGATATAAAATTTAATAAAAATCGTCTAAGCAAATTTTGAGAAAGTTAATTTTTTATCAAATCGCCCCTCAGTAAACTACCTTTGATTTTGGGGCTAGATTTCTAATAACAAAAACCCCTCGAGTAGAACTTAAGGCAACTTCAAATACAAACATTGTTATTGTAGAGATTAATAATAAAACTAAACTAATATCTCTTATAACTAAGGCCGAATTAAATCGAATTAATAAATAAACATAGGCAGTAACTAAAGTTGAAGAATGAACTAAAGTAGACACAGAGGTAGGGGCAGCTATTGCAGCAGAAAGTCATGAATAAAGAGGAATTTGAGCTCTCTTAGTTTTATAAGCCAATTTGTAAAATAGTTTGGGCTCTAATTCGAGGTACAGACAGAAGGCATTGCGAAAACTATTTTTTTGTTAAATTTCGGGGGTCATGAAACGTCAACATTTTTTTAATAAAAATCTCAGGTTCAATTTTTTGACGATCATAAAACTTTCTCTCCAAGGTGTTGAGAAAAAGTAAATATGTATGCCCATCTCTTTATGTCTTGGAATATCATGCTAATAATACACACCCTTTTACACATTAATGTGTATATACAATATATTATACCGAATATTTACGCTAACATATATTTACTTGTGGACTGTTGCATACAGGTCTGCAGATTATTGTACAAGAATTTATTTTAAGCTTTTATCGGAAAATGTTCTCTACAATGAGCCCTTACTAACCTTCTAGTATAAAGTTTATTCGGCTAAGTCTAATAAATGTATGTGTGTATATTTTGGTGTTTAATTTTGAGTCAAAACGTGTATTATTCCTTTTCACGCCAAGATGAGAACTTTAAAACGATCCTTCTCCCAGCTCTCTATCTATTTGTTGAATAAAATAATTCAATAAAGTATTGAGTCTTAATATTTTTAACCAGAGATAAATATTGTATTTAACGATATAGAGCTATACACCAATTATGGTTTCCATGGCAATGTGAACAAAGAATGATTGTACAGATGAGCCATTGCCCACACAGAAGGAAAAAAATGGGAAAGTTTGTTAGGAAAACTTATTTTAGTTTTAGGCAATATTTTTTCTGACATCCTGGACCCCAAACTTTTAAAATTAGTGTTTGTTTGTTAAAATTCCTTCAGCCAATACAGCGTATTTTCTGTTCATGTAAAAAGGGCTTATCAAATTATATATAAGAGCAAAGGCTAATATTTCAAGATAAAGAAAAAGGATAAAAGTAAACAACGCAAAAAATGTGTTTAACCTACTATCATCGGTTTGTTAGATAAATATACAAATAACTGCCTTAATCTCTCTATTAGTTATACCATAACACAAAATAAAGTGTTGAGTTGGTATTATTTGTTACAAGAGAGAAATATTTTATCAATATATATAGACTCACGCACAAATCAGGGTTTTCATGGTGATGTAGTCAAACAAAGAAAAGCTGAAAATTGTATTTGAAAATAAGTAATCGTGTGCTAAGCTTCAAAAAGTCGAAGTCGAAATCAAATATCAAATATTCTTCAGTTTCGACTTTGACATCTACAATAACTCTCGCATATTTGAAAAACTTCAAAGGAAGGATGACATTTCGATAAATTACACTAGTTAACAACCATTTTGCATCTGGTGTTTGATACCTCAATTAATGTGTATTTTTGGCTGTTAAATCCAAATATGCCTTTGGAAATGCTCTTCCACTTAAGGTTTTTAAGATATTTTAGATTTTTACTATTTTAATTTAGATTTTTGTGTTCTCTTTTTTTTTCATGAATTATCACTGACTATGCTGGTTGCACTCTAATTTTGGATGCAATATATGATGGAAGAATTTCTAAAAATAGTCAGGGCAATTTAAATGAGGGGGGGATGGTACTGCTATTGACCGTTAGGAGTGAATCAGCTAGCCACGTTAACCCTGCTGCTTAGTGCATGTTGAAACTTTGATGGGGTTATTTGGTATATTTCACTTTAATGATTTATTTGTTTGTGTTATTGTGTGTTTTTGCTTTTCCTGTGTGAGCTAGTAAGACGTTCTTATTTTTTTTGTCTATAGTTAGTATAGTGTTATTAACGTAATATCAACTGCTAAACTACTTGTTTGTGTAAACCACCCCAATAACTTTTACTATTTTTGTGGTAAGCTCACTCTTAAAACCCAAAGAAAGCCAATCACGGACTTAGTTGAAAAGGCTTATAAATTGTAGTTTGATTGTGATCTTGGAGATCAGGATAAACCCTTTGCACCTCATATTACTCGCACAACCTGTAAAACTACCCTTATAGAATGGAATAAAGGAAACCACCGAGCCATGCCGTTTGCTGTTTCAATAGTTTGGTGCGAGCCAATTAACATATGGACTGTTATTTTCGCCTGAAAAATATTGCAGGACATTTTAGTAAAACTAAACATACAATTAAATATGCTAATTTTTCTTCAGTTCATACGCCTGCGCCTCATGGGGAAGGCATAACTGTTTGTGCTTGTCACTTGCAAACCACTGCATCAGAACCATCAGAGGAAAGTGAATCAGAATATGCATGACCTTAGGAAGAGTACATCCCTGAAACTAATGACAGATCTTCTCACCTCATAGAATAGAAGGAACCATTCTGTCCGTGATTTGAAACTTTCTAAAGCGCAAGCTGAACTGTTGGGTTCTAGACTGCAACAATTGAACCTTATAGAGCATGGTACAAAGATTTCAAGTTTTAGAACATTAAAGAACTGTTTGTTTGGATATTTTGAAATGAAGAATCCAATGTGTGTATGCACTAATATGAATGGTTTGATGATGGAGTTGGGTGTTCAACACAATCCAAATGAGCGTAGAATATTTATTGATTCCTCAAAAGCAAGCTTAAAAGCATAATGTCAACAATCTTCCATCACTTCCTTTGGTGCATGCGGTGGACACGAGGGAAACTTATGGCTTTACTGATTGAGAGAATCAAATATAAAGATTATGAGTGTCAGATATGCTGTGATTTAAAAGTTGTCGCTCTGCTTACAGGTTTACAGGGTGAACTCACAAAATACTGATGTCATTTGTGGGACAGCCGACACACCAAGAACCAATTCAAAGTCAAGGAATGGTATATGAGAAAATTTTACATTACTGGAAATTGCTGTGAAATTTACTCCATTGGTTGAAACGAGTAAAGTCATTTTGCCTCCGCTTCATATAAAGTTAGGCTTGATGAAGAACTTTGAAAAAATCTTGCTTAAGAAGGTCATGCTTTTAATCATTTGAAAAAAATGTATTTCAAGTTGAGTGAAGCAAAGCTAGAAGAAGGTAAATCTATTGGGCCACAAATTAGAGAATTGTTGAAAATTCAACCTTTGATGCTAAGTTTACAAATTTTGAGTTAGCTGCTTGAACCTCTTTCAAAGCCATTGTTTACGGCTTTTTGGGCAACAAAGGAAACGATAAATATGTTTCCATAGTGAGTGATCTATTGTACAATTAAAATAACATGGGGTGTAGAATGTCACTAAAAATTCACTTTTTACACTCGCATCATGACTTTTCCCCAGAATATTGTGGTGCTGTTAGTGACTAACAGGGTGAACACTTTAACCAAGATATCCTGTCATTGGAGCATCGTTGCCAAGGACACTGGAACCCTTCGATGATGGGCGATTAATTTTGGTTTCTTTTTAGGGAGACTGATGAAATACCTTACAAAATAAAAGCATCATCATCCCATTTTGTCCAGGAAAAATGACATTAAACTTTGAAAATATTAATAGCTTGGCTTAGGATGGATTATTTTAGCGCTTTTTATTGTTTTAAATAATTTTGTCAAATAAAATTGACATTAAACTTTGTACATGTTAATATTATGGCTTAATGTGGATTATTTTAGTGTTTTTTTTGTTGGTTTAAATTAGTTTGTCAAAGAAAATTGACATTAAACTTGATAAATATTAATATCATGGCTTAATGTGGACTATTTTAGTTCTTTTTGTTGGTTTAAATTAGTTGTCAAACAAAATTGAAAATAAACTCGGTACATATCAATATCATGGGTTAATGTGGATTATTTTAGTGCTTTTTGTTGCTTTTAATTAGCTTGTAAAGAAAATTGACATTAAACTTTGTAAATATTAATATTATGGTTTAATGTGGATTATTTTAATGCTTTTTGTTGGTTTAAATTAGATTTTTATGTTATCAAGAAAACATTGGTGAGTTCTTAGGGCTATGTTTTGTTTTTATTTAAAATTAAAATAATTGCTAGTGCCGTATTATTTTCTTTGTGTTAGTGCTGTGTATCTTTTAAATGTGACGTAATAGAGAGAATATTATTTTTCCACTGAATTCAGCACCCAAAAATTAGGTATATCCACCCATTAGCAAACCAGATACAGAAAATAGTTTCAATTTGATGGCCAGTGTTATCAAACGATTTAATTGTATCTTAATAAATATTACATTTTTCAATAATTGTTAATTTTAAAACAGTTTCTAAACAGATTTTTAACACCGACTAGTAATTTAACTACCACAACTTAAGCATGGATCAAAAGTGGGTGAGTAAATGTTTAATATATTTTATTCACTATCGCCAACATAGTTTTGTAAAAAATAAAAATACCTGTAGAGAAATAACACTATGGTCACTGGAATTAAGCATATAAAGCGCTTTAGTAGTGATATCATTCCAGCTCGCGTATAATGTTTAGTCTTTAATATGATATCTTTTTAGAATTATCTATGTCAAATTTATAAGTGCATTTTAACACAGAAGTTCTTCATAACTTCTTCGTATTTTATATATTATTCAAAATGTCTGATACGGAAAGTGGGAAACGAAAACAAAATTTAATTTATAATTATTATCAGAAAAATTATGCATGTGTAAGTTTGCAAAATAATAATATAAACTCCACGATGTAAGTATAAATTAAAATGTATTGATAATTTACTAAGCTTATGAGTGAACTTGTGTGCGTTAATTATTAATATAGTCCTTAGGTAAAAAATTTGGAGAATTTCCTGGTCCTTGTTACTGACCATATCTAGAAAAATAATTAATTAAAAAATTAAAAGTAGCGTTAAGACGTGACAACAAACACCTAGGTAGCTTCGACTTCGACTTTTCTTCGAAAGCTTCAAGACTCACTTCGACTTCGCCTCGTATTTAAAAAGTGGCTTTGTACACCCCTAAAAATAAGATTTTCTTTCAAAAACACTATTTTTGCTAACATACTGAACCCTTGACCTTTAATATGAATGGCCCTTTGTCAATTAGTCAAAATATGTTAACTAAAATCCCCATAATATATATTACTGGGAAAGAGCTAATCAAAGTATACATATAAGATATATGTGGTCTTTTGGATTAATATTAACAAATGGTTCGCAAATAACTAACACTCTAAAAACAAAATAAATATTATATTGAAGAATTAGGTCTCGCTAATTTAAATTTATTTAACCAAATAAATATATTTATTGTATATAAATACTTTACATATATTTACGTATACACAGATATACAGGATGTACGGGATCTCAAAGCCCAAATTGCACAGTGCACATATAGCTTGTTTGAACCAAAAGTAATACACAATCTTTATACATATACATCCGGAAAACTGTACTAATACCATCACATTGTGTTCATAGTTTCGGCGTACAGCGTTGGGAGAGCAAAGCTGTTCAAGCATGCTTGCACAACAGGTTGCATAGGAGTTAGGCGTGTGGCACTGCACATGTAATAATGGCAAGCACTTTCTGTGGTGTAGGACCGTTAATTATGAGCCTCAGAACGTATTCACATTTCTAGATGGACTGGTGTGTTGTCTACTATTAATTGTGATATGTTATAATGATTTGCATCAAGATGTTGAGGTGTGTAGTGCTGCGTGCCTAACTCCTATATAGCCTGTTTTACACGAATGTTTGAAAAGCTTTGCTATCCTAGAGCTGTATACCAAAACTTTGAACACAATTTAATGGTATCATCATAGTTTTCCGGATGTATACGTATAGGGAGTTTGTATTACTTTTG
Organism: Timema cristinae; assembly: GCA_039000515.1. NCBI lineage: Eukaryota > Metazoa > Arthropoda > Insecta > Phasmatodea > Timematidae > Timema > Timema cristinae. Next base: position 34,874,479 of record JBCFYV010000001.1, on the reverse strand, counting down.
GTTCAAACAAGCTGTATGTGCAGTTTGGGCTATGAGTTTCCAAATACAATGTATATACATATATTGTTAACTATATATTATGTATCTTAGTGATACTTAGCCCTTAAATGGAATATTTTGTTTGTGTTAGAGTTTTTACTGTTAATTTTTGTGCTCCTCTTCTTACTACCCATCCTGACCAACAGCATATTTAAAGTTTCGACACCTAATCTCATTTGGCAGCCTGTCTGCCTACTGAGATACAGATCTCGGGTTCTATTTACGATGACTTTGATTATTGAGAACGCGATGTCAAAGTAATAAAAACTTATAAGCTATAGTTACTTGCCCTGGGCAAAGGCACTTTAGTACTGGCTAATCTTTCGACTACTTTCTTACGAGTGATGTAACCAAGACATGACATTATTATAACAGCGAAACTGTTATCAATTTTATATTCATTCAATATTAAACATATGTTTCATTTTGTCATATTTTTTTGAAAATAGTTAAACCATTTTAATAAATCCAATTCCACTAAAGATTTAAAATTATGATATAAAATCCACACCATGTTGCAATATCCAGTTATAGCTATTATCTACATCTTATGTATAGTCCAATTTTCATAAGAAGTGCCTTATAATCAGAACTAAGAAGTTCATAAATAATAATATATATCTTTTCTTTTTTATCAGTGCGTCTTACTACACATTTGGGTTGTACTCATTCTATGCACTTATTATGCTAATGTGTTAAGAATAAGGAAGGTAGAATTTATATTAAGTTTACCCACATTTCTATGCAGGGAAAGTGAAACATATTTGGTAAAACCACTCTCATTACACCCAACCGTGATTCTAACCCCAATATCGTCGTCTTGGGAATTATAGTATATTGTGAGACCATTCGACTACCAAAGTGGATCTTTCTTTCAATCATGGTTTGATGTGTTTGGCAGATATCCCTTTTGATGGATTATTTAATTACCCATAGTTAACATTAATATTATAGTTACATGTTGAATTAGCACCGCGTCTTTACCTTTTCAAGCTATACCCATATAACATAATTACTCTATTGGGTTAGCATTGATAAAGGAAAACATTTTAGAAGTAATTTACCCTATTTGCGTGGAAATAAAGTGGGAAACCATTAAGGGAAAATCCCTAGTCCCGATCTCCCCGTGATTAGCAGATATTTCTAACAAGAGAGTGACTTCTTAAAACATTTGACCTCTGAAGTAAGTGATAAAAACTGTAAAAAAGCTGGCTGCCAAAATTCATGTTTGTATTTTAAAAGCTTCCTCCTATAAAAATTAGACTCTAGATATAATATGTGGTGTGAGATGGGGTTTTTAAAGAAAAATTCATGGTCTAGTGATCAAAATGCAAGAGTTATCACTCGTTATTTAAGGGAAGCACTTCCCCTAATGATAAATCCCCTGTGTGTGTGTGTTCGTCACTCTACAATACTCCTTCTTGCCGTACAAGATACGTGGCGTTAACTCTAATAACATAATCCAGCGGCAAAGCTTCCATTACTGATACGACCTGACTGTTCTTCAACAAGGCCTTTCTAAACCCACCCCCTTTTCCTTCCCTTGAGACGCTATTGATTCCACTCCCAAAACCCGGGACGACTACAGAGCTGAAACAAAGTGTGGTTGGTTCCACTCCGAGACAGTTTCAAGCTGGTCTGCTTCTCAAAGACATACTTAAATTCTAAATTAATTTTGGCAGCAAATTATAAGCATATATATTGTTTAAATTATCTTACGAGTTCATCAGATGTAAACAGAAAATAAATGGTACAACTTAATATTATATGTTTTCTCGTTTTATATATTAAATTTTGAAAAAGTCTAAAAAAAATTGATTGATATTAAACATCCCTTAAATAAATATTTTTACCGAAAAAAAGTATACGATGTTTTGTATAAATTTATGATTTAATTTAAATTTTATTTCCTTTGAGGTTTTTATCTGCGCTCTCAGAACCGACTTAATATATCACCACACTACTAATAAACAAATTTAAGCTTGAATACACACAACACCAACCCCCCCCCCCCCCCCCAAACCAACCCTTAAAATATTTCACCTGTGATAAAATTTCAGCCATGCAAGGAATTGAAACCTGGACCATTAACTCTGTAAACAGACGCTAACTACTAAGCTAAGGTATCATATACAATGTAATATACAATAATTCCAAAATTGTAGATTTAAAGATTGTTTTGAACTATTATTATATTTAGTTCTAACTTTAAAATTAAATAATCAGCTGTCTACCCACAATTTTAAAGATACAATAAAAATTATGATCTAAATATAGGTATGACCAAATAACATTCTTAAAATTAAAAAATAGTTTATATTAATTGAATTGTGTTATCCTCCATACTAACATTTTCGTAAATACATTAATTTGTAACATGTATGTGATATTAATTGATATTCGCTTTAAATACAATCTTGTATTGTTTTATTGGCAGAAAAACAGCCCTCCAGAGTTGCACATGGCCGTGTTATCTGATGGCTCATGATAGTAATTGATCATTCATATTTAGCTGAAGATGTCAATACATCCATCACAGATTTAACCTTAAACTATGTGTGAATAATTTTCCCAAGCACGGGCGTGATCTAGGATATATCACTGGTAGAACATTGGTGGGCTAAGCCCAATATTCCGGATTCAATTCTCTTGCCTTGGTTTAATAATTGAACTATTTTAAATTAATCAATAAATGGGTCAGTTTTAAATTAAATCTAGCAAACTATTTAAACTGTAGCCCTGTACAGACAGACTCACAGACGAGTTGACAGAAATGATTGTAAGACCTACGATTCTACATTCAAGGGCACATAAAATGTCATAATAATTTATAATCTCAAAGTTGAAAACGTTCGTGATTTCAATTCTTTCTTTATAGGATGAAGTAAAATAAGTTTGTCTAGTATGAATCTCAAACAATAGACGTATTGTATAATCCTACCCGTACATATTATTCACATATACACACCAATAGGATAATGTTGAAGATTATTACAAATAATATAAATGCACACACATTAGCGTAGGAAAAAATAGTGGATAATAATTCAAGGAAAATCACGTAGCACACTCGGAAGTATTCGAAAGATTACCTTTGCGTCAGTGAAAAATAATAGAAACACACAACAATGATTACATGTCCAATTGTTCCAAAATTCGAAACTACTTAGTGTAATTTAAGAGACAAAAAATAGAGTGTGAATAGTATGAAGATATATAAACGTAGATATATATCACAATGTGTCTCATAACAATATATTGTATTAAATAGCAACGCCATTAAAAGTCTTGTATGATTTTTATATTGCTGTTAGTTTTATTTCACGGCGTTTTGTAGACAGTACTCAGTGCCCTGACGTGATGCAACTCCACTTAGCATTCCTGTATGATATATTGCTGTTGGTTCTATCTCACGGCGTCTAGTTGAATTTTCCCTTAGTGCCCCTGTAATAATGCAACTTTACCAAGCATACCTGTATGATATATTGCCATTAGTTCTATCTCACGGCGTCTAGTTGACCTTCCCCTCAAGTGCCCCTGTACTGATGCAACACCACCAAGCAATCCTGTATGATATATTGCCACTAGTTCTATCACGTTATGACTTCCTCATGCCTGTATGATGCACACCACAGCAACTGTAGATTTGCCATGTTCTATCTCACGGCGTCTAGTTGACCTTCCCCTCAGTGACCCTGTATGATGAAACCCCATCAATATGTCTGTCTTGCTTGAAAAATATACAAATACATAAATATAAATATATATATATATATAACTTATTTAATTAACACCACGCCTTGCTACATGTTCAGGTTATACGTTTATGTATTAATTCTGGTAATGGTTTTAGGAATGAAGAAGGTTATGATTAGAGGAAATGTACAGTACCTGCGATTGGGTGGGACAGTTTTGTAAAAGCCCCCTCAGTACATCCAACCGAGCTTCAAACCTGGATCTTCATTCAACTGACAGTCTAGTCTACTGCGAGAGTAGTGCCTTGGACCATGCCCATACGAAGTGGTAAATGAAATATTCTACGTTACTTAGTTTCACGTGAAGTCCTGTCTAAGCCTTTTTATCTAAAGTTATATTCAAGGAGTTAGATGGAGGGGGGAAGTCCAGAAGATATAAAAGTAAACTGTAGTTTGTGATGAAAGCAAAATGGCTTTGCTCAATATTATAAGTGATTTAACCCGCAGTACTCCACATGCGATCCCTTAGGATTCAAGATGGCAGTCAAGATGGTGGACAAGATGGCAGCTGAAAAAAAAATTTCTTCGTCACTCAAAAAAAAAATTGTTTTAGATAAAAAAATGTTCTTCGTTAAATTCTCTTCATAATTGTGTATAATTTATTCAAACTAGGTATAAACCCTGAGTTGTGATTATTGCTCAAAAACCATAAATAAACAATTATTGTAACTGCATGCGTGATTTAGTGGAAAATAATGTAAATTATTAAAATAATACAATTTTATTTACTATAATATGTTTCCTTTGACAGATTTAAATATGTAAAAAGATTTTCCATATATTTTTATCTATAAATAATGTAGAATTTTATTTATATATTTAGTTGAATTAATGGATTATTATTGTGTATTAGATCCAGCTTTAACTGGCAAATTTAATAATTTCATTTCAGTTTGCGGGTAAATAATGGCTCAAGAAAATAAAAAATTATGGGTTATTGCTACTTTTCCCATTGGACCCTATGCAATGCAGGATTGGTCGATATGTTGCTTTTGCCAGTTTTAAGACACAAGAAACTTGTTAAAGTTGTCCAAATAAATCGCAAATAAACGCATGATACATGATTTTTGTTGGCCTCAGTGCTATAAGATTCTATGTCATGCCCATGTTATAACTCCAACCAAGCTTGTGGAATGCCTTTTACGAGGAAGGCAGCATAAAAACACTTTGATTTCAAGGCAATTAAAGTGGAACCATGCATGATTTTCTTAAAATACTCAGGACAAAGACTTCAAATTTGAAACTAAAAAACCATGGAGGATCAACAAAGTATATATGAGCAACCACTAACTTTGGTAAAACCCTGTCAATATATTTGTTTTATTTGTTGTCATCCTTGACAATAGAATAAAACCCTTTTTGTGTGGAAACAGCGCCTTAGGTAGTGTGTAAATTTTTTTATGGGATTTTAACTCCTATCAACTCTCAGTGCAAGAGATATTATGGTTGGTCAGAAATCAAATAAACAAGTCTTGCTTAAATCATCTGTACAGTCAATACAAGATCTATGAATCGGAAAGCCACTTGAGAAATACTATGCGTGGTCCCTTTATTTTGTTGATTTGCTGAATTGAATGAATTTAACCTGATCTCTTATTAAAAAATTATAATCGCTAAAAATGAGAAATTTTTATATATATAAATATACACTATAATTTATATTATTTTAGTTTGTGATTTAGGTTTGAATAATTGATTGTTTGTTTGTGAAACACAAATATGTTTAATGTAGTAGTCGTACAGGTGCCGGTGCAGTATAGTAAAACGTATTTCGTAGCAGTTCTTCCTACAAAATATGTTGGAAATGTCCCCCATGAGCCTGAAGACATGCCTGGACACGTCTTTTCATTCATATCATATCATATCATATCATAACATATCATAGCAAATCATAGGAATAGATGTGGTCAGACACGTCTTCAAGCCCGTAGGAGACATTTACAACATCTGTTATAAGAAGAACTGAAACCAGATAAGGGATTGTTTACGGCACAATAGCTTTCGGGATATTCTGTATAATAAATGCAAGGTCTAGTCTAGTAAATAAAACTTAGCTGGCTGACGATATTATCGCTGTTGCAGTAAAGGGAATTCTTGATGATCTGAAGGACTATAAAATTACCTTCCGTGCCTATTTTATCAATACACACTTTGTGGTACGCGTAAGATAGGAAGGATTTCAGGGGTTCGAAAAATACCACAGGGTTTTATGAATCATAAAAATGTTTGTATGTAATATTAATTATAATAAACAAATATCTGAAGTTTATGACGTGATCATGGGCTTTTATAAGCCTTTCTCTACCTCTTTAACAGATTCGTTTAGCATATCACTAAATTATTAACACAATTTGGAAATACCGTCTATTCTTTTCAAAACAGAAGTTTTTTTTTGTATGAAGGTCTGGAATGGATACATTGATTATTCCGTGAGCCTGAAAGGGGTGTGCAACTGGAAAAAGCTTTAAAGCCACTGTGCGAGCTCAACAAAAATAATAGATAAAATAATTCCCGATTAATGATGACAAGGGCTGGAAACTAGCCAATCCATTTATAACAGCTATCTAAAGATGAGAATCGGTTAAATTCACCTTGACGTAGCTATGTAAGAACTAACACTCTAGTTTAAGTTAGGCGTAATTTATCTTAATGAATGATCCATAGGCTTATGAGTCACAAATATGTAGCTATACCATGAACAAATGCCCTTTAGATTGAAAAGTTGAATAATCATATAATAACTTTAAGAAGATGTAATACTTTCTAAATGAAATATTACAAAATTCAACCGATAAGGATGAATATTAAAATCAAAGTTCATAAAACAATACATCATTGATTTTTAAACTTAGATTTAATCTGTAAGTTGACTGAAAGATAAGTGTATATCTTTATCGAGAAAAATGTAAAACACATACTTTTATATGTTAATCTTACATTAACTCCAAATAAGTGGTGTATTTTTTTAAATAAAATAACACAACATTTAAAACCTTTCGATAAGTAGATGACGTGTAGCTAATTTAGTTTAAAAATTGAGTAAATCAATGAATTTGTGAAACATCAGAGTTTAAAATTTAATACAAAATAGTAAATTTAATTTAAATAATATTTTTATAGATGATACATTTTTTTAAAGTTTTTAGGCATTTAGGAATTTGCAAAGCTTCAAAATGTTGAGGTCTAAGTTGCTTTGACTTCCACTTCCACACCGTAATAACCTTTGCATCTTCAAAAAAGGTTAAAGGAAGGATTAAACTTCGATAAACTATTAACTGATTTGATATATCTGACTAATTATAACATATTTCAACACATGGTAAATTTAGAACCGCTACTAAACAGTATGTTAACACGGACTTAGTAATTAAATAACTACAGCCATAATATAAGCATCTATTCGACCTCATCAATGCTGATTCCTGTTCTACATTGTTTGGATTAAAACTTGAATAAGTATATATTACAGAAAATTGAGGGAATTATGTTTGCCAGGAATTTATCTTGAGCAATCAAATCAAAGTTTGGAGTATAAGATCAAGACAGTTTATACTCATTCTCAATGTTAACTGATCCAAGATTTTGGAGGGTACTTCCTAGGAAAACTGTTGCTGTAGCAAATCTCAAAGCTGAATAAACATGTCTGAAAGCTTTGAAACGCAACCGTATGATGAACAACGAGGACCAAGCACAACCACTTCTCTTTGGTCTGCAATTGATTGAGCTACCAAACGAGTCTCTCTTTGATTCATTGAGTGATGAAATTGAGAGTTACTTTGACGAAAAGTGGGTTAACTTGATTTAACATTTTTTTTGTGCAATTCTTATGTGTAGATGTGAGTATTTTACAGATTTTGATTGTTTTAGTTTTTATAAAGCTTAAAGCGCAATAATATTCAAGTGAAATATTATACATATATGTGTTGTCTGCTTATTTTATTTTCTTAAACAGAAATAAATTTTGATACATTATGTAAGCATAAAATAATATGGTGTGTTTAGAATTGTTCTATAACTCTTTATTTTAACCTAGATATAGGCCTACTTAATGGAATATTTAAAAATTAAAAGTAACGTTAAGTGACAATATATCAAAAATCCTATCTTCGACTTCGAATGTTTTAAGATTTGCTTCAACTTCGCTTTGCATTTAAAAAGTGACCTTCACACACCATTAAACGTTTTAGAGTGTATATATGAACACAAAGTAACTTATTGGGTATATTTTACACAATATAATGTAAACAGAACTTTGTTGTTTTCCAATTGATCCTGTTTAGTCTATCCACCTATTTACACTATTGGTGAAGAGAAGAGTTATATACATTATTTAGAATAAGTGGACCCGAATTTGAAATTATGAATGTTAAGAAGCCGTTTAATCTAAGACCTATTAGTGTATTAAAGCGTATACAACTCCAGATAGCATGGAATTATTTCTTTAATAAAACACAAGTTACCAAGAACATTGAATATTTTACTATACAAACAACATAAAGTGTTTGGCACTGATTTCCACCATCAGTGTCACGCTGTGTTAATTTACCCTCCTGACATTAAACAGAACTCAAAACTTTAATTAACCCTTCAAGATCCTCATGTCATTTGTAATTGAACTACTTCCCTCGGGAGAAAACCTTCCGCGAGCCAGCTAAGCGCTCTCGTGGAGGTTTACGGGAACACCAAGCGCCCAAACAAAGTCCCTGTGTGGTAATGTAGTGTCGGTACAGCAGGGATTCGATCCCTTACTACAGTCTTACTAAAACCAATTAAATAAGATACCTGTACCTTTCTACACGTGTCCATTTATTTGAGATTATAAAATTATAAATATCTTTGAATACTTAAATTAATATTAATATAGAAAATATAGAAAATTTAATAATGTTTCATGAATATTTTTCAATGTGGTTTATTATTTAATACAACTTTCTTTGCCACTTTTTATAATTTTTACAAATTTTTTGTCACAAAATATTATACGATTCAAGTGTATTAAATTATTTAACCTCACTGAACTTTAAAATGTGTTTCATAAATTCATTTTAAACATGGATTGTTCTGTGCATAATTTCCGACACCTTAAATTAGTCGGTAGCGTGTATGCCTTCTGAGCTAAAGGTCCCGGGTTCAATTCCCGATATTTATGAAAGATTTATCAATGATGTAATATTGGTTTACCCTTTCACATTGATAAATTAACGGCAGGGGACTGTATGTTGTGCTTGTCCTAGTCTTAAATTAGATTTACATGTCATATGGTGTTACGACAGGCTTATCCAGCCGGTAGTGGAAATAATACGGCTTGAAAAAAAAGACTGGCTCAGATCATAAGTTAGAAATAGTACTGAATGTAAAAAAAAGTACAATATTTAATAGCATTAACTATGTATTTTTCTAAATATACATGATTTAATTTACACTTTCTCTTATTTTAATATTAATATTATATAGAATTTAAGCTAGAATTTTCTCACTTTAATTTAATTTCTCAGATATTTATATTGATATTAATTTAGCTTTGATATTTTAGCGCTGCTAGCTACAGATTCAAATCACAATATTGAAGTAAAACGTCCTAGTTCAGTGTCCTACGGGATTTTTTTTTTCCCTCCTACCAATCTATCCGGTGTCGAATCACTTAAACCCGAGCTTAGAGCGAATTAAAAACTTTTCCACCCGAGAAACATTTCACTCACTTATTTGTCCTGAGAAGAAGTTATTCGCATCAAAGAGTTACGGTTAAGTTCCAAAGAGTAAGAAAGTAAGTTGGTTCTCATATTGATCTTGTGAACGTGTGATTTGTAAGGTAGGAGATAAAACGGAAGATATATTTTTTCTCTGTCTCTGTCTCTTTCTCTCACTCAATTGACTTGAGAACAGTTTGTAGCACTGCTTGAGACCCACTGCAAACAGAGTTGATTTATTGATGTGTTTTTTTAGCCTAGAAATATGTATGTAATGAGCTTGTGTCTCTGAATAAGATACTTTATCTAAAGGGAACTATCTACTTGTAGTAACTGTACATGTTCTAACAACATGGTATATCGTCTAAAAATATCAGTTGTGAAGATTTAAAACCACTAAAACCATTCTCATTTGTCTTTTTTTTATTAATAACATCAGAAATTGAATTTATTTGGTTGGGGATCACTAGATCAATGTTTGGGCGACATGCTTCAAATTCAGAACTGCGACATTTTAAATTAAACGTCATTGAAATTGAAACTAATTTTACTTTATCTTATGTATAGAAATCATTTGATATTGATAAATAAAATTGTAGAAAAAAAATTTATTTCGAAAATATTTTGTTCAATATGGACGAAATTTCATATATGTGGAATAATGATTAAACCTCAGTCAGATAAAGCACTTTAAACTTAAGATTTCAAAGAAAAAATTACCTAATTTTTTAAAATTTGGTCAAAATATGATGAAAGGCTAATTTATATTAAGTAGGTGTGCCAAAATTTAATAATCAATATTGGTATTATGAAAAAAATGTAAATTGCATTAGTAAGAAATAATTTAGCAGAATATACTTCACTTAAACACTAGTTTGAATAACTTTTACTTGATTTGGCATAGAAAACACGTGTCTATCCTGCATCTAAATATTGAACTTATATTTTTCTCTTGACTCATATAATCAGATGAAAAATTGAGATATATTTTAATAAACAATTTATTCATATAGTTGTATACGATATAAAGTGAAGTACTTACTACACGTTAAGTATTTATTCAAAGTGTCCTATATTTGAAATTTTTCATGCCATTATTTAAATTTGTTAAATGAAAGCAGCCTTAAAAATAATATTTTATTTATAAAAGTGTGGGTTATTGAATTAAAGTGTATATGTGTTTGTATGTTTAACTAGTTTTAAAATACTATCTTTAAACTCATTATAATTATTAATATAATCACACTCTTCCTAAAGTTGTTGAATAAAAATAATGTAAAATTTATGTTAAACCACATTGTTATAGTAATATTCGAATAAATTATTTTAATGTTAGTTTTGAAATAATATGCGTCTTAAATTCAATTAAAAATATTAATGTAAATGTTTTTACTTCAGGTTAGCGAAGTATGAATAGATTAGTGTTTAATCTTACATTTTCATATTGGGTTAGACTTGTGTGCGTTCTATGGTCTTTAAAATTTAAATTTTTAAGCCAAAATTCTAATATTTTTTTTTGTTTGGTGTTAAGTTAAACTTTTCAATAACAAGGGAATATAATTTAAATCAAAAGATATAATATTAATAATGTGTCAAACTAAAATATAATAAACTACTATACACATATCTAATGAGGTATATGAGAGAGCTAATTTAATCTTTGTGTAAATATATATACATATTATATATTTTTTATTTTTCATTTTTAACAAAACAATACAAATTAATAAAGAATATTGAAATTATTTAAGTGTTTAGTGACACAATATTAAATATTTAAATCAAACTGGGTTTTATAAACTAAATTATAGACATTCAGATACATTTAAATATAGATTAACATATAATTCTATAGCACACCACACATTTGTTTGTGTATACATTTAGACAACTCTCTAAAATTACAGAAATAGGGGAAAAAGTCTTCATTTTAGAGGGAGTTTTCTCATTGTTTATTAAACCATTGAATCAAATAGCTTTATTCTAAAAGTTACATTTATTTATATAGTGGTAACTTAACCTTTATATATGAGTATATATATTTATAAATATATATGGCCATTTAGTGAATAAATGTATGATATTTTAGATCCTCTTAGTAATCTCATAGCTGATGTGTACCTATAATATTTTAAATTACCTAATGACATACTATTAATATTAGTGTTCAAACTGCATTAATTACTAGTCCCTCAAAAGATTGGACTGACGGCGATAGGAATATAGGGGTTAAAATCCCATCAGTTTACCAAGGGCTAGCTTTCCACGTTTAGTTCATCACCTTGGTTTTACCATCTACTTTAATTCTAATATGACTGAATTTATTCCAAGCAATTATTAATTACTCCCACCCCATAAGTTGCAATGTTTATAGCCATAGTGATTAATGTAATAATATATAAAAACCACATATCATATGACTGACTTACTTAACCTAAAGATGAGTTACTAAGATATCAGTATTAAAAATATGGTTCCTGCTTAATCATGCAGTAAACCAATCGTTTTACGTACTAATAATACAAGAGAAAAGGGGTTTCAAGGTCATTTATACACATTTTCCAGAACACCGTTTTTATACCTCAAATTCCGTAAGAAAAACCAGTAAATAATGTTTTAATTAATTTATCTGTGACAGAGACTTATTTTAACCCTTTTTTCCCTATACTTCAATATAAAACACCCACTTTCTTAGCACTGCATCTTACTATCCATTCATTTTATATGCCTATGTATTAATTACGCTAATCGTTTTAGAAAGAGTGGGTGAACCCGCATTTTAAACTTAAAATAAGAGAATACATAGTGCCTAGAATAATTGTATCACGCAAGTAAACAATCACATTGTGTCGGCCACATGCTTAAGGTAGAGGCTACAGGAAACATTATTGCAGTTCTTACAGATATATTTTATTGGTAAAAATAAATATAATACTACTTATATACTAATATATAGTTTAATTTTCTTCACGGGTGATATCAACAGTTGTTGACTATTGGTCATGAGTATAGAGGCATTAGATGACAACTATTTTAAGTGAAGAGAAAAAGTTTCCATGACATATCAGGACACTACTTTACAGATATTCAACAACTGCTTGGTTCTTCATATGAGGAAAATTAAACTTTATATATTTGTATAGGGGCAATTTAGAATTACTTTACCCAAAAAATGTTTTAATATAAAAACTGCAAAAAGAAAGACCAATTATCACGTTTCCTGTTCCACCAACTTAACACCATTCGATTAAAAATATAAGACCCAAGTAAATGGTATGTATTTTTATGGTATGAAATTGTACAATAATACAAATTTATAATCAAACTAATCCAAAACAAATACCTTGCCTTTTTATAAAACCAGGTCTTAGTACCTGTTTTACTGTCTATGCACCTTAAACTGATAGGTATTACCAATAATTATTTTAGAAGGAATGTATCTGAATTTTCTTTAAGGGATGGTATAATAATTTTAAAGGAAAAGCCACCTTTACGATCAGTCACGACAAGGACTACAATCATGATCACTTCATCATTGGTACTCAAGTCTATTTTGAGAATGATTCCTTAATCCATGGGGCCACCGAAGCTATATTATATTATATTTTTTAGAAACTATATTTTGTGTTTCGCGAAAATAAAATTGCGACTATATTTCTCAACCCAATTCATTTATTAAAGCCAAATATTTTGTACATTTCGGAGTTAAAATTTCTACACCCTTTGAAAGTAGATACTTACTAATCAGTACAGTTCACTTAATTTGGAGAAAACATGGTTTTGGATAAACAAGAACCAATCAAGGTGAAGTATGTTAGTCTTAAGAATCAGAAAATAGGATTGATAGGGGTGGAGCAGAGGTGATGAAGTAGCAAAAAAAAAAATAGAAAGAAGAAAACTTTGTTATAGACGTCACGTCCGCAGAAAACTCAATCAAAACAAATTCTAAAAGAAACTTTGTCGAGGTGGTGATGGTGGCTGCTCGTTATTTTTATTTTTTTGTCTTCACTACTTGTCTCCATTTCTTACCCTTCTACATTGACTTTTTGGAAATTCTTGTCACAAATTTTTTATCAATGACAGATGGAAAGAGATCACTTTATTTTTTTATTACTCAGTAAATGAGAACTTGACATTTTAAATCTATAAAAATACCAAAAAAAATTTTATGTAGTATATTCAAACATTCAAATATCTTTAAAGAGAGTAAATATTTTTTGTTTGATAAAAATATTCTTTCAGGTCAAAATGTATTCAATTACAGCTAAAAACAGGTTTATTAAATCACATGAATTAAACTATTAATAAAATAAAATAAAGTATTTATTATATGGGATTTATTTGGTTTCAACTTCAAGCAAGCGTGTTTAAATATCCTTTAAAATATAGGAAATATTTTTTGTAATATTAACTAACCACTGTAGATAAATTTCCATATAAAACGTAATTAATTTTACACAATGTGTAGTTTTAACCTATGATAATAGTAAGCATACTTTTTAAATGAATAGTATAAACTTATAATAGAGCAGCTTGTAGAAATTCAAGTGTATTTTTTTAATATATTTTCAAATTAGAGTAGGCCCCTAATTAAAATTTAGTGGCGAGCACGGGAAACTCTGCCAACAATTCATTAATTAATACCTCCATATTCCCATTTTCCTCCATCGAATGATTATTTTTAGAAAAATCTATTAAATTTTAAAATTAGATGTTCTGTTTTATTATGTATAGAGAAGAAAAAAAATAAATTTCAAAATTAACATATACTATAGATAACTATCATTTCCACATATTAATTTCAACGTAAAAGTATGTTTAAAAATCATATCTTCATAATGGTATATGGTTAAACTGTTGAATTCTGGTTAAAAAATTTAAAATATATATGTATATATATAACATTTAATCTAAACTCAACATTCTATGGAAATTATTATTCAACATTTCATTAATATTAAAAGTAACTACGTTTTTACGATGGTAGTGAGATTTAAAATACATTTGTTTTTTAGGTTTTTCTATCGCCCATTGATTATAATACTAAACAATTTAACAACACAAAACCTTCAATATCATATTATCATTTTAAGTTTAGTATTTTTTTGGATTCCTGAGGGCGTAAAACTGTTTAGAAACCCTACTAAATAGTTGCCTTTTCCACATTCATCCTTACACTTGACTGAATTTATACTAATGTAACAATGGACTTCACGTCAAAATAATTAATACCTCCTAATTTATTTAATCCCCTCATCATTTCGTGGAACAAAATTACAATTCAAAATTATCAATTATTGGGCTCGGTTTATTTCCAAATGTTTCGTTAAATACGAAGATATGTGTCAATATTTACTCTGACCATTCTACGATATTTTCTTTCAGAATGTATATTTTCATTTATTCATCAGTTAATTGCATTAACCAAAAATTGAAGTTACACTATCGATTTCCCGTACATTTTTACTTAACTTCAACATTCAAACTTCTTCCACAGGTGGCACTATTTAATAATTAGTCTAGACAATTGCTTTCTTATAAGCATGAGGAAGAATTGTTAAACATTACTGGAAGTCATTCCTAAACAGTAAAACCCTTCTTCCAAATGGGAAGGATTATTTGTTATAGCCTATTATGTAACAAATTTTTAACTACATCTAGTGCATATATAGGAGCAATGGTTGACCCAACCTATATTAGTAGTCTGTCCGCTGATTATCGTTCAATGTCATCCTTAAGTAAGTTTTTATTCTGCGTTCAACGTCAAATACATAAGGCAGAAAACTTTATTTTTCTTGTTCATTTTAGACATATTATGGTTGATTTCTGGAAGCTTATGGGAGAGTTTATACTAATTAAAGTCTCACCCTTTCTGCTTTGCAGGATCAGTATGTTCTGCAACTTTCATTTCAGAGAGCCAAATGTTCACAATCAAAACGTCAGGGTGTATGATAATCGCATTTTCTTGCAAAGTCCTCTGTCTCATATACATTTTCTAACAGCTTATTAGGCTCAGCCGATGAACCAGAAGCACAAATTAAACCAAAAGTCTGCCTGATAAGATATACCGTATTCACGAATACAGCTTATTTCTGTAATTTTCATGATGTCCTTTAGTAAGAATATCCATTGATTTGCCTGAATACATAAAATGTGTATGTAGATTTAAGTTCAAATTACGTTACCTGTAAAATTTGTTTCTTACAAATAAAACATTTTTTTACAAATATCAATATGAAATAATAAAGAAAACTATGGAAACAGGTCACTCAATTGTAATCTGCATTTTGTCTTTGAATTTGAAATTGGGATTTCTATTTGTGTTTCTTCCTGCTTCTGAAGTGCAAATAACATGTCAACGAATCAAAATGATTTAAAAAAAACAGATTATTATTTTTGAATTTTTTATTTCCTAAACATTTTCATGTGTATAATTTTAAACCCATTTTTCTGTGTTTCCTCTACACTTTCCCCAAATTTCAACTTTATAACTCATTTAAACGAACTAGAAATCCTCTAGACAGTAATACACACACTATTAAAAATGTATCTATATATATAGCATCAATTTATATAGATCCTTGAATTCTGAAAATATTATAATATTCTCCCATTGAAACTTATAAATATAAGATATATTTTAGATTAATTGATATACGCTCATAACTAAGCTGTTACTCAAAAATTAGACAATAAAATATGAAACCTCCAAGACTCGCTTAAAATTAAATTTAAAATAATTTTAATAAATACGTTACAACATGTAAATAGAAGATAATTTTTAAATAAAATTTAATGCTGAGAATTTAACAAATTATTATTTTACTCCAAATATGATAATATATTAAAAATTATATGGTTTGATAAATATGATTAAACAGCTTTAAATAAATGTTTTTATTTAAAAATATTAACAATTTTTCAAATCACAGGAATTATGTTAATATTTATTTTAGTCTCCCTGCCATTTTGTGTATATGCATATTTATTATATTAAGCATGGATGTGTATGGTATATTTTATAATAAATGTACCCGTATTCTCGAAGGAGTTTTGTAAACTTTCTAAGGAAAAAACACCTCAATACACCCAATTGGGATTCAAACTTTAAATTATCTGGTACAGAAAATTATCTAAGATGAGACTAACGCTTTAATCTACACAACACCTGTGATGTTTGTTTCATTTACTTTCTTACCTTCTAATCTAGATTGAAGTTTTATTTTAATTGATGAAATGGTGGTCTAGGAGTAAGGTGTCGGACTTCTGTGCTGGTGGCCGGGGTTCAATCCTCGGTTTCGGCACAAGTTTATCTGATTACCAAACTCTTCCTTCACCTCTGACAAGACGTGTAATAATCACAACTTGTAAATGCGAGGAATGCCAGGACTCGCCGTGGTTCGGATTCCACGTTAAACTGTAGGCCCTTTCATTTCATCTCACAATCACCCTACCATTACACATTAGCGTAAGTGCGTAAACCCGAATGGGTAGTAAGACGCGATGCTAATAATAATAATAATAATAAATGACCGCTCCTTGGCCGTTAGGACGTATACTCGCCATTCAACCCTATCTTCAGAAAACTCAGCCAATCCCTGGCTCACAGCTAACCTCTTTCAAATCCATTTGTACGTTATCCTCCCTTAGACGTCTTGGCCTATAAAGCGTTCCTTTTCTTAGGGATCTCCCAAATAAATTGTTGTGCTCACGCCTGTCATCACCCATATGTCCCTCCCTATCTCAGCATTAACAGTTTTATCATCCTCAATTTTACATGCATATATAAAATCTTAGAAGTTCTTCAAATAACTTTCTCCATTCTCCTGTTTGTTCATTTCAATAGATTCAAATAACTCTCTCGATGATTTGTTCTCAAAAATTCTTAACTATCTTATTGATAATGAGTGAGAAACAAGTTCATATTTGTATATAGTTATAAGGAATATAAAAGTAGAAAATTATAGACTTAATAGATAAGGTTTTAAATTGAATATGTCACTATATAATTAGGAGTGTGGTAGACTATTGTGATCAAACACAATTGTGACTCTCGCCTCAAAATAGTTGTGTCAAGACTCTACTGACATTGAATGTTAAAAAAACTATATTTAAAGTACATTTCTTCTTAGCGATAAAAAAATAAATATTTGCCAACAAGTGTTTATAGTCTACTAAAATTAGAATATGGAAAAATAATCATTTATACAAGTAAATATAAAACTTGTAGAGGAAATATATCAAAGCAATTAATAGGTTTGATGTATAGCTGAAGGAATTCAATCAAATTACAAAATAATTAATATACCATCGATTTATGAAAGTTTATCCATTTAGCTTAGTATGAGATCTGACACAATTTTTAATTATTATTGTGTTGTATCCATCATATATTTTCATTGCCTCTACTCTTTTCCACAGAAAAATAATTTGTAAATTTAAAAATTATTTTATGTATTTTACTTTACTAAAACTTCTTACTATCTGTTACAGGTTATATACACAATATGATAATTACTCTAATGAGGTATGGATGAGGAAGAAAACATTTTAGAGGTAATCTTTTCTCATTTTTTTTGGAAGGAGAATGTAAAACCACTTAGGAAAAACCACCCTCAATAGACTTTATTGGGATCTGAACCCTAATCTACCCGTCATCAACAGAACAATCTAACAAAAGTGTTATGCCTTTGACCAGCTGGCCACAGGAGTGGGTAAATACAAAATTGGTCAAAGTATAAACTTAATTAAATAAGGTAAATATTTATTTATTTTATAATATATTATAATCCACAATTTAATATATGACGCAGTGTCGCCAACTTCGGAGAAAGTTTGTGGCCAAGGCTGGCGAGTGTAGGGCAGGCGGACGATGACGTCACAGTATGGATCCAATCCATGCAGTTGACAATGGGGTACATCTATCAGCGCAACGGTTTACAGAGGGATTACCGGTTACCCCTTACTAAACACCTGAGCCGACATGAAATAGTGCTTGGTGGTGATCTTCACAAGGACAGGATTATTACCCTTCCGGAAAGTTTGATTGTTCTTTACATGATGAAATTATACAGGACTAACTTTATGACCCAGGGAGCAGGAGAGTCATAAGGCTTGGTATCTTTCGTAAGAAGGGTGACGTCACGGGGAGATATGGTGTATTGTCATTTTACACACTTTGAATAGAATTAAATAAAATTTCGTTTAGGCTATACGCTCATGTACTAACTACGCTAATGGCTTAAGGGATTATAAAGGTTACATTTATAGGGTTTACTCAAATTTGAGTTAAGGAAGGGTGGAAAACCATTTTAAAACACCACCCTCAGTAAACCCAACTGAGATTTGAGCTTGATCTTCCCGTCATCGGTAGTATTGCCTACTGCTAGATTAGCGCGCTAGACCATGTGGCCACCGAAGTGGATAGCCAAATAATTGAATAGTCACCAAAATATCGCCTGCTGAGAAACAAATACATTCATTGGAAACAGCACCCTGGCCTGAGAATTCTTGTTAGGAAGCTCTGGTACTGTATATTATGTTACAAAATAAAATAAAAAATCAACCACCCACTTCAGTGACAAATGGTCTAAGTCTATAAGGTACGAGTCAGCAACCCTTTTTTTAGGCCCCGATAAACTTTACATTTATCAAATGTCCTGCTATCACCCTTCGTTTCTTCACTCTAATTTTAATTCTTTTTTTTTTCTATATATTTTGCATTTATTCCTTAAATTCAACATTTCCTTCGATACTTATGTCCCTTTGTTTATAGAAAATACATAAAATAAATAAAATGTGACATTCCATTTACCCTGAAAAGCAATAGTCTTACCTTGATGAATTACACTATGGCCTTATCTTATAAGTTAGACCCTGGTGGA
Source organism: Timema cristinae (assembly GCA_039000515.1). Taxonomy (NCBI): domain Eukaryota; kingdom Metazoa; phylum Arthropoda; class Insecta; order Phasmatodea; family Timematidae; genus Timema; species Timema cristinae. The sequence goes on along the minus strand of JBCFYV010000001.1, from coordinate 34,855,114 downwards.
ATATTGTAAGGTAGGCTTGCCTTTCCATACCTATGTAGTTTTCTTAATTGATCGACTGAAATTTGCTGCAAGATCGTCCGATTGATCGCGATCGACCTGTTTCCGACCCCTGCTCTAAGGTGTCAATCTCGTGTTGGATTGGCCTGCTGATGTCGGGGGGATCGGGGTTCAAATCCCCCTATGGTCTACAGAGGAAATATTTTTCTAACTTGTTCCCACTTTCTTCCATGCAAAGGCAAGTATATTACCTTAACACTCTTACGTCCTCATCCCTACCTATTAGATAATTATCATACACGTGTATAACCTGATAATTTATTAGCAATTTTTGATAGATAAAAAAGCAATAAAAACTGTGGAGGCACATCATTACTCTATATTTAATTTGTAAATGGTTTTGTGAAAGATTTATATATCTAAGTGCAGTAACTTAGGAGATAACAGAAGTTCAAAATTATTGAAAAAAGATTAAAAAGTAAATTAATATTTTATTAAATTTTAAACTTTATACTATGATAAAACATCACAAAACACTCAAATATTTTTTTATAAATATAGTTGTTTATTTACTATACCAAATATTTTTGTAACTATCTTATTAATTTATATAGTTTATTTATATGCTAAACAACATAGACATTCAAGTTAATATTTAGTCCATGGCATATATTTCATGTCACATAGCTAGAGACATCACAAGTGAGTTTCCCCCAATTTTAGTATAATAATATAAGAAGAGTCCCTTATTGTTATTATTATTTTATTATTATTATTATTATTATTTAGCACCGCGTCTTACTATCCGTTCGGGTTCTACGTTTTAATTACTAATTACGCTAATGGATTAGGAATTAGGAAGGTTATTATTATTATTATTATTATCACCGCGTCTTACTACCCGTTCGGGTTACACGCACTTACGCTAATGTGTAATGGTAGGGTGATTGTGAGATGAAATGAAGGACATATAGTTTACGTGAATCCGAACCACGGTGGAGGCCTGGCATTCCCCACATTAAATTGGGAAGGTTGAATTATAGGAAGTGAACCTGCATTTGCGTGGATGGAGAGTGGAAAACATTTAGGTAAACCCCCCACCCCCAGTTCACCCGACCGAGATTCGAACCTCGATCTCCCCGTCCTCAGCGGTAGAGCTCAACACGACAAGCACGTTAGCCAACTACGCCACCGAGGCGGGTCCCCTTATTGTTATCTAATGTATTTGGGGTAAGATAAAAAAAAGTAGACCTGGTTCACATAAACTCTTAACAGAGTAAAGATAATTTACGAGAGTAAACGAGTATGTAAGTTTAGTTTGACACATCACTCTTCAAAACAACACATAATTAAGACATTTGTAATTAATATCCACACTGTCTTCTTAGTGAACCATCAATACTTAATTTACAGTGTCATGATGTGAAGTGTTTTCAAAGTAAACAGATTTATATCAAGCTGTGCCTGTAATATGTTTTCAACCCTAATCAACAGTAGGCATGCATCAAAGGAAATACATTCTCTATACGAGGTTTGTAGAGCAGATACTACACGTGATTATTCAAATTGAGATTAAAAGGGCGTGAAAATTATCAGAGGTACAGTTTACACACGCTTTGATTAACATGGCAATATCATGCCCCACTACTCTTAAATCTTCAATGAAAAATTTTCTGTACATTCATGTTCACATTGAAAACAAGCGTATTATGTATAGGCACATGTGGTGACCTGGTGGTCTAGGGGTAAGGTGTCGGACTTCTGTGCTGGCGGCCGGGGTTCAATCCTCGGCCCGCACAGATTTATCTGATTACAAACCCTTCCTTCACCTCTGACAAGACATCTTGTGAATGTGGAGAATGCCAGGCCACCACCGTGGTTCGGATTCCACGTTAAACTGTAGGTCCTTCATTTCATCTCACAATCACCCTACTTACACATTAGCGTAAGTGCGTATAACGCGAACGGGTAGTAAGACGGGTGCTAATAATAATAATAATAATAATAATAATAATAATATAGGCACATGTTATCAATTTAGCCAGGTCATATGTATATATGCTTTAATAATCGTGGAATGCGTGGGTGTAACTTTGTCAGTGTTTTGTTTATCCCAAAATAGTGGTAGAGGTCTCTAATATAATTGAGATTTAGATTTGACTAAAAATCACAAAACGTCTTAAATATTTCTGGGCTTTACTACAATCTTTGTGTCTTGGCTAATTTTTTTTTAACAACGCATCTTACTAACTGTTCGGGCTGTATGCTTATGTACTTATTACTCTAATTTTTTTACGGATGAGAAGTTTATATTTATAGGAAGTGTACATACATTTTCGTGAAAGCAGATGAAAAAAACATTCTGGTAAAAACTACTCTTAGTACACACAAATGAGATTTGAACCTCTATCTCCCAGCTTCGTCAGTCCAGCATAGTACAAGAGTAGCATGTTAGACCATGCGTTCATCGAACTTCGTAAGTAAGAAAGTTGAATTAAGCAATATTTCACCCTAGTTAGAAGGAAGTTAATACCGCTATAAATACTGTTTTATAACTCACCCAATAGATCAAAATAAAAACTAAAATAATCTTTCTAAAGTATCACTAAGGTATTACCTTGAAATTTCTTTAACAAAAAATGTTAATACATAAGTTATGTAATCTCTTCTACTCAAAATAATGAGAATTATTGTAGGAATACGGTAAGAAAAACAGTTAAAATATATTTTTACACCAACTAATGTTATCTGAATCTTTTACTTTAATTAAATACGTGTAAAATGCTAATTTTACTCTCCCCAGCCTCGTTATACCCGTCCAAGAAATACTCATTTTAATCACTATAATAGGGTAGAATTGAGAAAGGCAGAATATGAATAACTAAACACGAATTATCATAGAGTAGAAAACTACATTTGAAAATAAATCTTCAATAAAATGATCTGGAGTCAACCCTGACCTTTATATCACCATTAAACCAGGATATAAGAACTTTGATGTCTATTCTATATCCCCAGCGATGCGGGTGAAATAATACTAAAAATAAAGTATAATGGTATCTCTTTGAACCATCAAATCTTATATATATATTTAATAATTGTGTAAGCCCATTTTTGGTCATTGAAATTACTAGAAAGAGGCTGAATCAATTTGAGCAAACATACATTTAAAAAAAAATTATGGGTTCAGGATGTCGGAATAAATGGTTGCTCTTCAACAGAAACACGATCTTCTTAAAGAATTTCTAGCTTTTCTTATACGTGTACGGTGGCTCGTCTGTACAATCATTTTTTGATTGCATCGCTATGGAAACTATGTCTGTGTATATATATGTTAATAGAATACTTATCTTTGACTAAATGTAATAACTCATTACTTAATTAAGTAGTATGATGCAACAAAAAGAGATAGATATTGAAATAATTGTTGTTTGAAATTTGTCATGGTGGTATGAAAGGGGAATCATATACGTCTTGTTTTAAATTACAAACACTAACACTGCTTCTAAGACCTTACTGTAGCCATAAAATAGACTCCATTCACAGGTAAATTAGGGTTCTAATCCCAGTTGGCTGTACTGAGGGTAAATTTCCTATATGGTTTTCCCCTCTCCTTCCACATAAATACGCTTACAGTCACTCTAAATTCAACCTTTTTCAACCCTAACTTATTAGCATTCTTAGTACGTATACGTATAACATGAACAGTTGATAAGACGCGATACTAAAAACAATTGAAAAACTGACATCGAAAGTTCAACATCCATGGAAATTGGATAACATTTAATGTTTTAATCTTTAGCTAGAATGTTGAGTGCGGCCACATTATACGAAATATTTCACAATAAAAGTTTGAATACATAATAGAGCGAGAATATGCAGCCATCGTTGCCACGATGTCCTAATACATGTGTTATTTACATAAGTGTCTATTACGTTTATAATATCTCTAAATATAAAACCGAAAGCCCCGACTGACTGACACACTCATCACTAATTCTCACAATTCCTACGAAGCTAGAAATATGTAATTTGGCACAAGTGTTCCTTATAAGATAATTAAGAAAAGTAAAAATGTTTCATTCCAATATTTTTTTTTATTAAAGGGGTAAAATTGGGGTAGCTAACCTAATCAACAATGTTGTTTTAAAACTGGTTTTAAGCCTTTAGAAGGTAACAAACCGATAAGTTAGTTCTGATAATGTCTTCGAAAAAATATAGAAAATATTTTTAACACCGTAGATTATTTTAAGGGGCGGGAAAATAATTAATACGGAAATTTATTAAATTATGTATTTACGTTCTAATATGCAACTCCAAGAGACGGTGGAAATCTGTAATTTATATTTTGCTGAATTTTGTTTTTTCTCTAGTGTTTGTGTGCTGTGAGAGGGCCCGGCCAAGGGTGGTGTGTGGTGGTGGGGAGTGGTGGGATGGGGGAAGACATGTCCAGCTGCGCTCAGCTGTAAACACCCCAGTCAATAGGCAGAAAATAAATCTCCCATAAGAAAAGATACATAGTCACCTCCTCGCGGGTGTTTCTCAGGTAGTGCTAAGAACCATGTCATTAAGATTAAAAAAAATTCTCATTTTCATCCGAAAATAAAAAATAACACAAATATTCCGTGTGAATAACTGGTATTCAGCTAGTAGGAAATATAAGTAGTGTGATTGGAAATAAGTTCCTGAATAGTTGCTACAAGCATTGCTAGGTTTGTGAAAAAAAACACAAAAACCCTTCTCTTTGAGGTGTCGGTGGTAGACTAGTATGGTACAAGTTTGCAACCCTTTCTTTGCGTGTCTATACGGGTATAAACCTTAACAAGGCTCCCAATTAGAGCAAGTTGAGATCGAAACATGGGAAGGGTGAAGTGAGAAAGAAAACGAGGAACAAGAACAAGACGATACATGAACCTTGGAAGAGATATCTAGAAGAAGTGATCCCTTGGGTGCGCTTAAGATGTGAAGGAGATGAGGCAGTCAAAGAAAGATAGGGAAACAAAGAGATGTACAACAAGGGGGAAAAAAACATACCAAAAAATAATGGGGGAAGGTTGGGATGTAGAACATGTGCATATGAATAGCAAAAGGAAAAAAAAACAGAAGTTTGGGGAGTTGAAAGACAAATGTGAATGTGTTAGAGAAACAGAAAGATACAAAGAAGAGAAATGAGAAAGTCAGATTCAGATAAAGGAAAGGAAAAACAGATAGATTCACGATGAATGGAGAAGCAAAAAAATAAAAAAATAGAACTGGACCCGGGAGAAGAGAGATAGAGATCGAGGCACAAAAACTATAGGAAATAAGAGTGAGATGGAGAGAGAAGTAAAGAAATAGAGAAAGAAACAAGGTATCATCCATCTCGTTCTTGAAACCAACAACCCCCGTCCCTGGTCCAGACGTGCATCGCTCAATGTCACCTAAACAGCCCCCCGCCTAACAAAACCACCTGGCAATGTTTCTCAATTTGAATGAGGCCAACGCTTCCGCCGTTGTTTCACACTGAATATTGAACCACTTGATTGATTGAACTAAAGTGTTTTATTACCTTTTGCTTTTTGCTCAGCAGCATGAACTACCCCACGATCCTCCTCCCAAACCCCAATAATTCCAACCATCGCTTAAACAACCGGAGGTGAAGGTAAACGTTTTAATTCTGTCACAAACAAGGCCGCCGCTAACTGTGTTAATAAGGTAGATAAGAAGTTCTGCTCTTAGTCACTATGAAGTGTACAAATAATTGGTTAGAGAAGGTTTTAAAACGGATTTAAATGAATGTTTAAATTTATTTATTAATACTTATTGTTGATATCTTTTAGTTCATGCACTTTTGGTTATATAATGTCTTACCCGTATTGGTGTGCATACTGTCTAAACTTAGGCTCATTCAGTCTGGTTTTCCGGGATAGTAAAGTCAATGTTTGATTAACTTACAGATATATCGAAGGTGGTTATTTCTAAATAGTTACCAGTTCTTCCTCCCCGTAAATGCTGGTAAATTTCCTCTAAGTTTTACCTTCTCTCTCTCTCATCCTCTCTCTCTGTCTCCATATATATGTATACATATGCACATGATATAAATCAAGGCAGATTGTCTATATATTAAATAAACATCCATTATATTTATCCTTCTTTTAAATAAACAACCCGAAGGTTGATTTGATGTTATTACCTTCCATCCGAAGCTGGGCACGCACCAATTCCTGCTTTCGCCATCTCGTAGAAATCCCATGTACCACGGAAGTTAAGGAAAGTGTGGTACTTTATCTTTATTTACCGCACTGAATTTTATTATGAACGAGCACAAAAGATTCTATACATTTTTCCGGAAAAGCATTTCAAATTTTCAGTTCCACAATCAACATGGAATCGACGGTGTTACTTCCCCATCGAGGAAGTGTGTAATGGATTGTTATCGCTCATGAAAAATCTGTCAACGGTGACTGGGTTTGAACCCATGGACATCAGGTTCTGAGTCAAATACTTTACTCTAAGAACACAGAGGTCGACATATCTATATATACACACGTGAAAGGATAGTTTAGAGGTAATCTACCTGAATTTACTTGCAAGAATTGTGAGAACCATTTAAAAATAGCCACTCCAAGTAAACCCATATGTATTCTCGTAGCCAAAATGGCTGTGGACAGGGAGGGGGAAAAAAAAATATTGTGAAGGGGAGTTTAGGTATAGTAGACCTGTATTAAAGTCGAGAATAGATTTTAATCGCCAGTAATAAATCAGTTTCAGTGCAACCGTCAGATGTCCTTGCCTAAGACTATCAAGACTAGCATAACAGTCCATTGATTTCCTGATGCCTTAGACTGGAACCACTGAAACAGGTGTTAATTTTTAGTGGAAACCTAATGACCATAATTGATTTATCTGACTCAATCTAAGGACAGTCATAAAAATGACAAGACCTAAGGCAGTTACTATATAAATAAAATATGAAAGTCTAACATCTTTGATCAAACTGTTACTTGCTTGTTTTTCTTCTGAGTTGAGCATAACTGGTTAGAGTTCCAGCATGATCGTAACAAATGGGGGTTTATTTTTATACAGGGATGGTAGTATGGATACCCAAATTATTGGACAGGGAGATTAGGTAGTAAGTCTCATATTATGTTGGTTTGTTGTTTAAGGAATGCTTAAGGTCAAAATCCAGAATTATTACTCAATTTTTAAAATTTAACTTAAGCCTATGTAAATATACATTTTGAGAACTAAATGTAATTATATTATAAGTGATGTAATTAGGATTCTACAATGTTGTAGCACATACAATATTGTTTGTTAAATTTATTTGGGTTACGGGTTTTTATTCCAGGATTAGTGTTCAGTAAGAGAATCTCTTAAATCTAAATTAATTTAACCATTGAGGACTAATTATAGATCTATAACATAATTTATTGACCTGGGTTAAGAATCAAATCGCGCAAAGAAGTAAAAATATAACCCCCCACCACACACACACTTACACTTTAATTGTTGGGTACGAGGATAAGGGCGTAAGTCTCATATTGTCGGGTTTGACAGTGATGAGGAAGCCAAGATTTAAATTCATTCGGGGTATATTCATGAGTGTATTTTGTAACTGTCTCTCTCAACGCAAATGCAGTTACACTCTCACTAAATAATATGCCATCTTGATACATATCTCATTATTGTAAATGAATGTGGGTAAAATGTGAGACGTAAGCTTAATTGATAGCACGGTTGCCTACCAAACATACGGTACTGGGTTCCATCCCCATCTATGTCGAAAAAAATCGTGTATTTTGAAATGAGGTTTACCCTTTAACAGAGTTAATTAACATTCACCCAGTGGGTGACCTGGTGGTCTAGGGGTAAGGTGTCGGACCTCTCTACTGGGGTCCGGGTTCAATCCTCGGTCCCAGCACAGATTTATTTGATTGCCAAATCCTTCCTTCACCTCTGACAAGATTTGTATTAATCACATGTGGGGAATGCCAGACCTCCACCGTGGTTCGGGTTCCACGTTAAACTGTAGGTCCTCCATTTCATCTCCCAATCACCCTACCATTATACACTAGCGTAAGTGCTTATAACCCGAATGGGTAGTAAGACGCGGTACTAATAATAAAAATAACAACACAACAACATTCACCCACTTCGGTGACCACATGGTGCTACTCTCACAGACTAGACTGCCGATGACGGGGAGATCAAGCTTCAAATCTCAGTCGGGTGTACTGAAGGTGTTTTTTCAAAATGAGTTTCCACTCTCCCTCTACGCAAATTCAGGTTCACTTCCTACGAATATAACCTTCTTAGTCCCTAAAACCATTAGCGTATAGCCATAATAGGTAGTAATACGTGGTGCAAAATAATGTTCGAGATAATATTTTTGTGTCTTAAGCAAGGACATATAAAACTAGATTTTTTGGGGAGATTCATTTGAAAATTTGACTATACCTTTAGCCAATTAAAGTTGTATACGTATATTTGGATCACCCTCCAAAAGTGGGTCCATCAAATTCCCAGGGGGATTCGGAACCCCAACACCCTTTTTATTCGTCTTAGAGAATTAAGTTATGTTGTAAGTTTTCTACTCGTGTTACCATGGGGTTTATAAAAGAGTACGTTAACTACCTAAATAAATAAAAAAATATGACAAAAAACGGACAATTCTTGACACACATCGAGAAAGAATAAACTCTCTTTTCTACCACGTTTTTATTTTAGCAGTGTTGCCAACCTTATTCCTCTGCGTTGCGGCGAGACCTAGCTTGTTATAAATCAAGCTACAAGTTGAAACACGCCAGAAGAGTAAAGAAACGGAGGAAAAGAAAATAGCGCGTTATCTACTATAATTCTTCATTTGAACGAAAAGTGTCTCGAGTAAAAAGTAAGAATTAATATTCATCAGGTCTAGAAAGCAACACAATTACCATTTCATAACCAAACGTTCTCTAAAATAGAAGACATTTTTGTCAACACAATATTTTATTCAACTCTTAACGTTAACACACAAAAAACAGAAAAAATGATTAACTAATTTGATGCAAAATTTTAAATTTAATTATGGAATACATATTTCATAAATGTTTAAGATAAAGAATAATAAACATAATCTATTGTAAATTATCAGATCTAAAACTCTGGAACACTATATATTTTAAGTTCGTATGGAAGTAATATTAATATTATAAATCTTACATGTATAAATGAGCAATAAATTTTGTTCTATGACACATGCAAACATTTTAATATTTAATAAATACAATTTCAAACAAATTTACAACACACCTTGTTCACAATTCCTAAACAAAGATTCTAAAATGGGATAGAAAAATTTACATTTTAATTCAATTTTATCGCAAAAAGATATTATTGAACACTGAAACATTTATAATTTTGCGTAAGTAAATATATTCAAAATATAATACAAGATTGTTTATTATAATAATAAATCATTAAAATAATATTTTGTCACGTGTCGTTTTTTAATGTGTTATGTTAGCGACTAAGGAGAGTGGAGCATGAACATTTTTATTTCTAAATTGTAATTTTTGCTTATAATATTGATTATAAAATATACTAACAGTTTGAAAAAATAATTTTAATTTATTTTTATGGAAACATTATTTATTATTATTATTATTATTATTTATATTTTTATTATTATGGAGCATTTTAAATAGGTTTAATACGAGGATACCCCAAACATAAATTATTCAGCGTAATCTCTTGTAACTTAGTATAAAATAGGTTAACTATTGTGTATGATGATGACATAATTAAATTTACCAAATAATCAACAGTTTTAATTTTATTTTTAATTACAATCTCAAATTTTATTTCATGAAATAATGCATATAGTTTTAATGGGGGAATATATTTTAGGGATTGGATTGATTGTTTTGTTTATTACGCTAACCAAATGGAAGAGGTTTTTAGTTTATTAATCAGTTTTATTTTTAATATTTAGAGCTAAACAACGGGAGTGGTGTTGTTTTTATTGACCCCTTGTTCGACACGACCCAGACAAGCCAGACTGGCCATGAGAAGGTATTACAGAGTGGCCAAATATGGCCGGAGTGTAATTGTTTTACTATTATTATTATTATTATTATTATTTATTATTATTATATAGCACCGCGTCTTACTGCCCGTTCAAGTTACACGCTTCAAGTACTAATTACCCTAATGGATTAGAAATTGGGAAGGTAGAATTAGAAAAAGTGAACCCACATTTGCGTGGAGGGAGAGTGGAAAACAATTTAGGAAAAACCACACCCCAGTTCACCCGACCGAGATTCGAACCTCAATCACCCGTCCTCAGCAGTCGAGATAAACACGACTAGCGCGTTAGCCAACTACGCCACCGAGGCGGGTCGGAGTGTAATGATCCTGGCGTCAGTCACAGCAACTATGTGGAACTTCCACCTCAATATCTTTGTTCCAACCTTTGAGTGGTTGTCTTCCTCCGTTTTATCTCATTCGCCAGTCATAAGAAACTGTAGAGGGGTGAGGGTTTAGTTGGAAAGAATGTTTAGTTACAAATAACCCCTGCGCAAGCGCACACTTCTCGATTTGTGGTGAGATTTCTGACCTTGAATAATCTGAGGAAAAGTCACAACTAGAAGCGAGGAGACATTTTAATTTGAGTTTGTACCTACGGTAAACTACAGTAATATACATTTCAAAACTAAAAAAAGAGTTGTTGAATCTTAAAGTTAATCATAATAAACTATTGGGTAGTAAAGATAGATTGAAATATTTTACAAGTTCTTTTTCAAACACTTTTGAGAAATTAACTTAGTTATAAAAATAACATATTAATTATTAACCATTCTACACTTAAATACCCAACTCGGTAACGATTGAGAGTGGGGAGATTGAGGTTCGAATCTCAGTCGGATGAACTGGGAAAGGTTTTTACTAAATGGTTGTCCATTCTCCATTCACGAAAATGTGGGCTCACGTTATCTAAATTCAACCTTCCCCATTCCTAATCCCCTAGCGTAATTAGTAAATAGGCGTACAACCCAAACGGTTAGCAGGATTCGGTACTAAATAAAATAATAAAAAATAAAATACATAATTAGAACTATTTATTCCCACAAACTATTCGTCACAACACAGTAGTAGCCATCGTCAATCCAAGAGGACTTAACACGGATGCAACCAAATATGGTTGGTTGCGATCCAACGCTACGAAGAGAAGTTTCATCGATCTTCTTGTGGTATTTTCATTGATCATGATCATTACTATCTTTGAGCTAGTCCGGACAGCTTAGTTGGTGATGATACTCTAATTGAAATCAAATACTTGCTCTCACTCAATCAACTAAAAAGAAACAACCCATCAATCACCACTATCCGAGATGTAATCAAAATTTATAAATTAGATGTGTACTTAAACGAAAATGTAGACTGTAGAGCGTTTCATTAGATAGAATTTATACTTATTTTTACCAAATTCAAGGACAATAAAGAGGTAAAAGGATAGTATAATAAAGAAAATTAAAAATTAAAAGTCTTAACCTGTATTATAACTGCTCCTTACTTTTTTTTTAAGTTTAGAATGTTTTCTAAAATGAAATTCAACGACAGTTAAGTATTGTAATTAGATCTTTATTTATTCTGAGGTTACGTTGCGATTACGATACAGAATTTATAGGTGTGGAAAACATGGGCGCCCGCAGTAACTGACACGTGCCTCCCTCCCTGGAATTATGTTTTATTTGACAAGAAAACATTATTTTTTTTTAATCCTCCTTTTTTCTTATAATTTTTTTTCTTCAACATTTAACATCGTTATATATTATCACCACATCCAATAGATGCATTTCCCATAAAAACCTGTCATTACATTTTAAACAATTGTCGACATTTTACTATAATCTTCTCGTCTGAGAACAGATAATACGAAGGATATCAAGTGCTGCTGTATTTTTAGTATCTTTAGAGTGCAATTATAACGCCAGTAACCATTAGAAGTTTTTCCAGGTGCAGGCGTGCGTGCGTTTGTGTGTGTGGATAAATATATTTTTCCCTTCTTGTAAAAATCTCTGTAGGTGCCCATGGTGAAGAGGAATATAGAATTTTGGCTTCAATAAATGCTTCCAAAATCAAATAACCTTACTTTGAATGTATTCTCTCCAATATTGCATATTCTAGGGATACAAGAGGAATGTCAAGAAGAGATCCAAAATACATCAAAGATGGAAGAAGGAAAACAGCTTGACATAAGCAAAATGATAAACTGAAGACGAAATATAACTGAATCAAACATGTGTGGTGTATTTATATTGAACACTGTAATACATAATACAATAACTTATCAATAATATAAGAAAAGAATATAGTTAGAAACACCAAATATTAAAAAAATATTGATTATCTGTTGATATCTGAGCACCTTCCCTTTTCTTTCTAAAAATGTTGTCTTTGCTATTAGATTTCAAATAATCTTGCTAACATAGTATATAATTATTCAAATGCATACTTTTATTCATAGCGTTAAAATATGGTTGTAATGCAACATATGATATTTAAACGTTGCAAAGTCGAGAATACAAACCTACTTTTTAAAGATAGCTCAATGACGTGTGAGAGACTCACAAAAATAAATAAATTGGAAATACAAGTTTATTCTTGGTAAGGGTAAGGAATAAAAAATTATGAACAATAAATTAAATTAGGAATGAAATTATTATAATTGAAAAACAAACCTTCATGGGCTTGTGAGCTTATTATTATTATTATATTATTATTATTATTATTTTATTATTATTATTATTTTATTATTATTATTATTAGCACCGCGTCTTACTACCCGTTTGGGTTATACTCACTTACGCTAATGTGTAATGGTAGGTGATTGTGAGATGAAATGAAGGACCTACAGTTTAACGTGGAATCCGAACCATGGTGAAGACCTGGCATTCCTCAGCTTCTTATTAGCATCTTTCTAGCGGAAGGACACTTAAGTTCCTCACGCTGGTGACAAAGTCAAGTAACAATGTTTTAATAATTTGTGCTACTATTGGCAACATATAATAGACATGATAATGATTTGGTGATTTAAAAGCTAACATTAAAATACAAAGTGACGCATAGCTAGCGGAGCTAAATATAATATTTTATTATTCCACTGACAGTTTTTATTTTTATCACAGCATATTATTAATATATATATTTATGATTGGAAACAATATAAGTATGTACTGATATTATTGTGTGTGACTAAGAAAATAATAAACATAAGTATATGAAATGTGTCACTTGATGGTAGGGCACTTGAGAACCCCCGCTGAAGTGTCGCTGTTCAGCTATGTTAAGAGTTCTAGACTGAGATACAACAGAATTAATGTTCATAGGATAACTTTACAGTCTACATATTATGTAAAGCACAATCTGTAGAAGTATGATCAAGTTTATTTTTATATTTGAAAAAATATCTATGGCAAAAAGAGGAAAATAATTTGGGGTCCCCAGCCTGGAGTTGGTTCAAAGTACATTATAATGTATTATATACACGAAGTGGCTCCATTTTAGGCATAGAACTGACCCTCTTTCGTACCGAGAGATTACCATTAGTCAATAATTGTGCAATTGCTAGGGACAGTGACCACATCCAGCCGATCCTAGAAAAGTGTTCACATACAACATGCACAATTATGACAAAAATGAAATTAATTTACAATAATATATTAGAATTCGTGAAAGAAGAAGGAGAAAAATAATGTATATTAAAGATTGGAATCAAATTGTAATTATGTTAGCTTTATTTTTAAAATGTATAATAATTCAAGAAGTGTCGATTCAATATACAAAGCACCTGTAATCTATATTTTTTTAAATAATTAGGAATATGCTGAGCTTAAAAATTAATTTTAAAATCAATAATATTAGTGATGCTATTTGCAACAACAAAATCTATCAAAAGCTTTGAAATACAGTAAGTGAAAATTACTTATAATTAATTATAAAATTGTTAGCTTTTTTAATCGAGTATGCTACATAAGTAAATGTGTTAGTGTTTCAATAATTAATTAGCGACTGATTCTTGCTCAGTATATTCTCCAGCAAATGAATAAGATTAAATATTTTTCATTATTTTTTATATAAATTCACTATTTTACAAGAAAGATAAAATAACAAATAGAGATTCCGATCAAAAGCTATTTAAAGTATATTACATTAACAGATAGGAGGGTTTTAAAGGCTCTTAAATACTTTGCTGTTGACAGAATAGGCTTTTACGATACATTTAAAGTATTTTAAATATTAATTAAGAACGGATTTATTTGAGAAACTTTATCCAACTGTCCTTGAAAAAATAAAGAAGATTTATCAAATATTTAATGAACAAAGTAAAAAAATAAAACAATGTTCACCATTGTAGACTATGTTTTATAATGTTGTAATAATAGAAAGATAATCAAACTCAGATGTATTCGCAAATATATTCATGGACAATAAATTACAAAGCTAGTAAATAGTAAATCATAAAAAATAAAATAAATAAAATTATGCTTAGTGATAATCCTTCTGACAACCACCGTCTTTCTGAAAACCATCGGCGTATAGGAAACCTAACCGTACAAATAACTCGTAGCTAAACATATCATACTGTGAAAACTTTTGGTGATATAGGAATGAATCTTATTTCAAAATAAAATTTAGTTCATGATGATTATTTCGTACACTTATACTAACCATCTATGACAATTAGGAAAAAGGTTTTTAACAGTGTGAAAATATGTCTGCAATCAAAATTGTATCATAGTTTTTTTTTTTCAAAGATAATTTTTTTTTTTTCAAAACGAACCAATTAGAGCAGGGGAATGTTAATAAGATCATAATGGCTTATAAGGCTTTTTGTATATAATTCCGAAAAAATTACGGTGATAGTCAAAATAGTTCCAGATTGACGGTAAGTTAAGTTTTGGGGTGTTCTATATTTGGTCGCGGAAGCCATGATGTATTATGCTCAGCTCGGTGCACCCGAGGAAACTGTCATGAAAGGAGACGAAAGATAAGTAAAAGAACCGTTCTCCCTTATTTCACTTCGTCTACCAATAAACATACGTGGGATAGCGAAGCTATGATGGAAGAGAAAGTGACATAAACCTCTCCCTTCAATTTTCTTTACTTAACTGAGTGTAGTGATGGGCACAATCGAGTAAAAATATTCGAGTAACTCGATTGTAGTGTGTAATCGGGAATACTCGATTCTTCCGCGATTACTCGAGTAACTTTACCTGGACTTTATTCTTTTATTTTCTCTTTACTTACCAGCTAAGTGTTAATCGACCTTGTTGGCTAGACTGTTTACTATGCTATTTCCATTTAAAAGGTCAATTACCTTAGAGCTCATTTTTCACCCACCGTTTCTACTGCTACGCAAAAATGACCCTTTATGGTTTAAATGTTGCACGTGCATTTTCAATACAAAATACTCGCAGATGTAAGGTACACTAAGTTTATCACATTTCCGATTATTTTTAAAAGTACTAAATGAAAGCTACTCTATTCTTTTTACTCGGCACCTCAACAGTCTTATTTCCACAATCGTATGTAACGAAACTTATTGTATTTCTTAATTATTTTGATAAGTTCTCCTTGGTAAAATAAGATTATTAATATATGGTAACTAATTAGATTAAGTTAGAAAATATAAAAAAATATAAACTGTTTTCACTTTTTCACTTTTAAAAAGGCACGCTTATTATCAATTTCTTTAACATGAATATATAAAGGAAAGTTTATTTTATTAAAAAGAGCACACACTTCTTTTTTTTTGTGAGATACTTCTTAAAACGCATATCTTTCATATTGACTGTACATGCAACATGAAACCTGAAAATAAGAGGGTGAGGTCACTGAGTGTCGACTGCCTACTAAGGAAGAGATTATTGACATGTTATTAGTATCAAATCCCATTGCAAGACTCCCGAGTAACCAATTGCCACGGGACGATTCGAGTAGATGATTCGCTAAAAATTACTCAAGTAATTTTACTCGATTACTCGATACTTAGAATTACCCGATTGTGTCCATCACTAACTGATTGGTCTGCTTCTTAGCATGGGCTTTTATCTGGTTGGAAAACTGAATTGGGGAGAGGTATGACCCTCCATCTAACATATTTCCAAAATTTAAACCATTTGAGCGAATTACTATTTTTTACAATGGTCCATCGTCCTTAAGATGATGTGTATACAATTTTACACAATTTAAAATTAAAAGTGATTTAATTTTGAATTTTGAAGCATTTGTTAAATAAATATTTAGGTGGTGTAAAACTATATTTTGGGCCGAATTTTAAACAAAACGTTTTTACTAAGATTTTTAGCAAACGTGGTAAACATTCAAATGTTTGTTCAGAATACTTTCTTATTTCTCAAGTATTGTGATCTTAAGCCTTTCTGAACTAGATACTATTATGATTCTTTACGATTAATGTGTCCTCAAAATAGCGACTTTACATTTAAGGTCAATGACCATGTCTATCTGTTTGTCTGTCTGTCCAGGTGTTTAGAAAAGATATTGTTTGATGAGTTTCTTTTATCTTGATAATATGGCAATAATGGAGAAATTCTTTATTTTGATTCTAGCCCTCAAATCAAAGATAGTTTACTAAAAACCCATTTCTAAATTTTAATTTTTTCAATAATTGCTATAAATATTATGTTTAATATGGATTTCTGTAGAAGTGTTGAAAACTAACTAACAATGTCAACTTGTTTTATGAAGAAAAGGAGGGGAAGGGTTTTTTTTTATTACTAACGAATGATGTTTTGAGATTTGAATTTTCTTACAAATGTGTTCAATTATTTGGTAGAAATGGGTGTCTGGAAGTTTTACATAAACAATTTAAAAAGTTGTTTTTCCTTTAAAAAACTAGGTTGAGGACAGTTTACTAATAGTTGATTTTTTAGATATATATTTTTTAGACCTAAGCCATTTAATTCAAAATTGCTACTTAGGTTTTTTAAATTATGAATAAGAATTTATGTGTTTGGTTTTAAAATAAATTAATTTTATGGTATCTTACGATTATATGATTTTTTATCCCCACGGCCTGCTACCTTTTACTTTACATCTATTACTATTTCCGCCTATAGTCTGGGTCAGTTTTTTAAATATCTTTCCACTATCAACTTGCAAGTCCCGTCGTAGCTTCATACTCCATATAATCCAACTTAATACTAGGAAGGCACAACATCTAGTCCCCGCCATTAATTATCAATATGAAAGGGTAAACCCAAATTACTCCAATGATAAATTTTTCGGCCATAATGGGAAGCGAGCCCAGGACCCTTATCTCAGTAGACAGACAGGCTACTGACTGAGATAAGGTGTCGGATGTCTTACTACCTGTTACTGTTCAATTACCAACCTTATATGATAAATTACTCTAAAGGTCTATGGTTGAGGAAAGAAACATTTTAGAGGTAATATACCTGCATTTGTATGGAAGTAGAGGGGAAACCTTCTAGAAAAAACCATCCACATTAGACCAGATCATTTTAGAAAATCCACCTTCAGTACACCCAAACAGGATTTGAACCCCAATTTCCTGTCAACGGCAGTCTAGTCTAACACCTAAGTGACACCTTAGACCCTGCGGCCACCGAATTAGGCCAGAGAATTATTGGTAAAATCATCACCGTGTATTGCTACCAATTCGGGTTATATGCTTATTAATTAATCAAACATGGGTTAGAAATTGGGTAGGTTAAATACAGAGGAAACGAACTCACATTTGCGTGGAGGGAGAGTGGAAAACCATTCAGGAAAATTTCCCCCAGTTAACCCGAGTGAGGTTCGAACCTCGATCTGCCAGTCCTCGGCAGTCTAGCTCAACACGTAACTAGTGCGTTAACAAACTAAACCACCGAGGCGGGTGTTATTGGTAGAGTCCCACGCATTGGAAAGTGTTTAGTATTAAATGTCCGCACAGGGGATATTTGTATACAGTTTATATAAAATACATTTTGGATAAAATAGCTCTAGCTAATCTGAGTGTATTATTCAAAATTGTCGAATGTTTGGAAATTATATTTTATTATTAATATGATCTATCTGTATATCATGTTGATTATATGCATAACAATTTTTTTTATAATTCAATATAAATCAAACTTTGAATTATTCTTAGTTCTAAGTAAGTACCCTTAAAATTTTGAGTAAAATATATTTCACTAAAATATTGCAAACTATACAGAAATGAGTTCCATCAGTTTTTCAAAAAGTTTGCTAGGATAAAGAAATTTGTTTTTTGTGCCATGTCTTACTACCCGTTTGGGTTATGTGCTGAAACGTTGTTCTTAGATTGTTCTGTTTATTTGTCTGTTTCCGCAAGCAAATAAAACAACTTTGCATTGCAACCACAATAACGTGGAATGCCAAAATTGTAATACAATTTCCCTCCCTCCACCCGTTCCATTTTCAAGAGGCCACCGCTTCTCCAACGCCCTTGCCGACACACACACACACACACACACACACACACTTGGCACGGCGAAGAGGTTCCCAGAGTGGCCAACAACACACCCCATTACGTTAGAGTGACATAACCAGGTGGTGAGGCGAGGACTTCGATACCTCCCTCTCTCTCTACAGCAAGCCTTGACCCTTCACAAAAACGTAATGTTTTATTGCTGAAATAGTCATATACGTACTACGACATTCTTCATTGTCCATTTTGGAGGTACTTTCATATTCATCTGCTAAAAATTATGTCATTACATTTGGCATTCATTTGTTTGATTTTTTTTTTGTCACAATAATAGCCCGGCCGTCTATATAATATTAATTTCTATGAGCTAATTCGAAATGGTACACAAATTTGGTTGAGAACGGTATTGTCACATACCTTCTAGGTTCTTTTACATTCCACAATCGACATTAAACCGACGCCTTTACTTCCCTGCGAGGATGTTGTGCTGCGGATTATTATCACTCAATAAAAATCCGTGGACCCCAGCTGGGTTTGAACTCACTGAACATCTGGTCCTGAAGCAAGCACTTTACACAAGACAACCGAGGTTGACCTCTATGATGTTATATATTATTAATTAGTTTCTCATATTTCTACGTCTTTGCTAATCTACCTCATATAGGTGATATGTTATTCTTCACTGTTATTTTTGGAAGTACTTCAAGATTCATTTACTACACATTATGTAATGGCAGCCACATTGATTTTAATTCTGAGCCGTAATTTTATGTTGTGTTATTCTATAAATACTACGCCATAATTCACTTTAAAATAATAGTACATTTTAAAATTATTTATTAAATTATCATTTAATATTATTGATCAAGTATGAATCTCAATACGGTTTTCTGTATCATGACTTAGAAAAAAGTGAAATTGAGACGAGTGGAAATGTTTAACCCTATTTTTAAATAAAAGACAAATTTGAAAAAAAAAAAAGTTCAACCCAAACTTTTCTCTGGTCAAATAAGAATAAAAAAAATTGCTCTTTGATTGGTTCACTGGCTCGATCTTAATCCTGTAATAACTAATTTCTGGTTAATCAGTCATTAAATTGTATCTTAATGTTTTTTTAAAAAAACAAACACATATTTTAATGTCTTCATCACGTTTATTTTCAAAGTTCAATCTATGGTCAATGGACCGTTTGGATTTATTTTTTCCTCCGAGCAATGATATTCTGTAGTAGTTAAAGGTGGAAAAACTAATTGGTCCATAGCTGACCCTTTATTTTTTTTTAAAGCATATTTTTCTAGTAACGAGAGTATAACTAAACCTATTTAAGAAAGATAACATTTTGAAGTAAGTATTTTAATATATTTATTGTTAAAGATTCAATTATTTGCCAGAATAGTCATATATTTGAACTATGACGTCATTTTCATTAATATAAAAAATATTATTTCAAAATTTTAATAAACAACTGTAAATTCTTATTCATTTTCAATATTTCCTCCTAACTTTGTTTTAGAAAAGAATTTTCTTTATTCATAATAAAATCTGTATTAAATAATATTCCTCTACACTTTAATTAATAGTCACAGCACACAACTCTAGGTTTGAACTGAGGACCAAAGTTTCGTTAGGAAGCTTTAGAAGGCAGAGAAGTGATGTCAGAGTTATTTCCAGAACGTACAGTACGATTTAGAAAGGAAGGAACTTAATTGATAGCTATGAACGCTAAAACAAGTGAACGCAACCCTTGGGTAACTGTGACTTGTCTTGGAGAGAAAAGATTTATCTTCGCTCCTTCTCGGTTAAATATTGCTTAATGTCCTTAAAATTTGTTTTAAGAAGTTATGGGGGGCATAAGATCATTTGGAATTACTTCATTAGTTAGCAATAAGGTATGAAGTTGACTAGTAAATGACAGATATTATTTTTTATCGGACTCAAGCTACAATCTATTCTATAAACATTGACTTTTACCACAATTATGATAATTACTTTCAGAGTCAAAGTTTTACTACATTTCTTATCTTTTCCTTCATATGCTCTCAATCATTTTTGCATACAACCTTATATTACTCATAATTAATAAACAAACTTTAGTGGATATAATACAACACACACTTAGAAATAAAAACTAAATATTGATTAATCTAAGATCTCTTTAATTTAGAATATGATTAAAAAATGATTTCTGTATTATTTAATTTGGTTAAAAATAAATGTTACTCTGTACCTACAATACAGAATTTCTCCTGTTTTTATCTTAAAATATACATTTACTAAAAACATGTAATATTGCGAAAGGAAATAGTAGGTCTAACTTGTTGTAAAAACACTAGAATAATCATAAATTAAATAATATACATTATTACTTACTCTATGGAACCAGGAACACTGTGACAAAAATTGAACGAAGAGAAACATCTTTGTCCACCAAAGAGCATAATTATCAAATAATTTTCAAAGAGCTGAATTAAAAAGTATATATTTTTTTATAGTTAAGAAATTATTGGTTTTATAAATATATATTTCAAATAAAAGATTTGTAACTATAATAATACAAGAACTTTACCATTTATAAGTTATTTTGTATCTCAAATAGTTGTGGAGACATTATGAAAATAGGAAATTTTCCCATATTTTGTAAAGCCATTTTCATAAGAAAATGAGAGATGCCAACTTGTTTATTATGATAAACAATGTCCAGAAACAAGATGTAACCAAAATCATTAAAGTGAATTTTGAGAAAATCTCTTTTTGCCCTTAGTAAGCTAACCTTAAATTTTTGGATTTTATATCTAATCCCAAAATCAACTGGGGAGACCTTATTAAAGCCCCATATACCAAGTTTTATGCCAATAGGTAAAATAGTTTCAGCTCTATCACAAGCTGGATACAGACTGACAGACAGACGGCATTGTGAAAACCACTTTTGTTTGTTTCAGGGGGTCATGAAACGTTGACATTTATCAAAATTTTGAGTTTGATTGATTTACGATCACAATACTTTTTCTTCAAGATGTCGAGAGAAAGTAAAAAACTTTTTGCTGAGGCCTTTATAGGGTGTATGAAATATAAAAGTTGCTGTCCTAGAAAAATATGTAAGATGACCTTCCTCCTTTTTCCATTGTACACTTCAATTGTTATCAAATGACGTGACGTGGTGCTGAACAAAATTATTATCAATGTTGATAGTAAAAAAGTGTTGTATTATAAAGCTACTTTCTACCAGAATCCTAGAATAATTACAGATTGTAATTAAATAAAAACTACAAATTTATTGTTTGAAAGCAGTCTGGTTTTGTGATGTAAAAAGCTTACATTAATTGAGATAAATTGTTCTCGTTTTTGCTGTTTAGTAACAATCGGTAAAGCTTCCTCGACAGTGACGTCAATGAAACAAATAAAATCAAATTTGAATTACATTAAGTCAATAATATTAATGATGGCCTTTATTTTCCATTAAAACATGCCAATATAGTTACCAACTGAATAGAGTTTTCAATGAGTCTACAGACTTTAGTTACATTAATGAAGGTATTAATAAATCTTTGGGCAGGGTTTTATTAATATAACTTGTTGAACTAAAAGTTAAACGCCTTAAGAGGCAAAAAAATTTATACAAACATACAACACTATTCCATTAGTTTCTGTTAACATTATTATATATTATAGGGCAATTTAATGTAAAAACTTTATATTTGTAATTAATAAAAAATATACAAAATATAACTACTCTACGGTACATTGGTTTACTGTGAACCCTTGATCAATGAGTAAATGTCATATTCCTGCAAACTAATATTCCCAAATCATATAAAAAGGGACACATTCTTAGAAAGCTTAAACTTTAAATGAGATTTCCCTTATTAAATTAGTTTATATTAATTAAATCCGTTTCGATGGACAATTGGTCTAACGCACTACCCTAAGAGTAGACTATACGGCTGATGACGGGGAGATTGAGGTTTGAATCTCTGTCATGTGTAATGAGAATTGTTTTTCAAAATAATTTTCTACTCTCCCACCACTCAAGTGCAGATAAATATCCTATAAATATAGACTCCCTAATTGCTAAAACCATTAGCGTGATTGGTACATAATTCCGGACGGGTATTAAGACGCTATGTCGAAAAAATATTAAATACCTTTTATCAAATCTTACGTTAAAATAATTATTTAAGTTTTAATTATCATTCCTAATGTTTATTATTTTAATAATATTTTAAGATTAAGCCATTTTACATAAAATCTCGCATAACATAATTTATTGTTATAATTATTTTGTGTACAGATTTGTTTTTAAGAGATTTTAACCCTCTGATCTATTAAAGTTAACCTCCTAAAATGTTATCATTCTTATGTTTACCGCAAACACAAAAAGGCTGAGAACCACTTATCACGACAAGATTTCACCCGACCCACCAACATGGCGGCACGACTATCTATATTCTCCACAAGATACAGATGTAGTCTACCCTTTGTTAACCCTATCTACCATACTATGTTGCTAACAGTGGGTGGGTAATAGCAGCGACATCAGTACACTCTATCATGGAATGATGGAGAGAGGGCGGAGTGTGAAACTTTGGGGTGTGATAAACTCGACCCACCTGACACAACCAGAAACACATACACCCCTACGACCCACCAGTCTCACCCTTGTAACGCTGCTAACCATGGAAGAATCGGGGCTACACGATGTGGTCAGCGGGGTGGCCTTGTTACTTTCGGCACGTAGCAGAACTATTAAGTGTGAGCATAGTAAATAAATGGCACGACTCAAGTTAGTTTCAAACACCAATAAATTATTGTATTTTGAATGAGTGACATGGTCTAAAGTAAGTTTCAATGACCAGGAGATTATTGTATTTTGAATGAGTGACACGGTCTAAAGTAAGTTTCAATGACCAGGAGATTATTGTATTTTGAATAAGTGACATGGTCTAAAGTAAGTTTCAATGACCAGGAGATTATTGTATTTTGAATAAGTGACATGGTCTAAAGTAAGTTTCAATGACCAGGAGATTATTTTATTTTGAATAAGTGACATGGTCTAAAGTAAGTTTCAATGACCAGGAGATTATTGTATTTTGAATAAGTGACATGGTCTAAAGTAAGTTTCAATGACGAGGAGATTATTGTATTTTGAATGAGTGACATGGTCTAAAGTAAGTTTCAATGACCAGGAGATTATTTTATTTTGAATAAGTGACATGGTCTAAAGTAAGTTTCAATGACCAGGAGATTATTGTATTTTGAATAAGTGACATGGTCTAAAGTAAGTTTCAATGACCAGGAGATTATTGTATTTTGAATAAGTGACATGGTCTAAAGTAAGTTTCAATGACCAGGAGATTATTTTATTTTGAATAAGTGACATGGTCTAAAGTTAGTTTCAATGACCAGGAGATTATTGTATTTTGAATAAGTGACATGGTCTAAAGTAAGTTTCAATGACCAGGAGATTATTTTATTTTGAATAAGTGACATGGTCTAAAGTAAGTTTCAATGACCAGGAGATTATTGTATTTTGAATAAGTGACATGGTCTAAAGTAAGTTTCAATGACCAGGAGATTATTTTATTTTGAATAAGTGACATGGTCTAAAGTTAGTTTCAATGACCAGGAGGTTATTGTATTTTGAATAAATGACATGGTCTAAAGTTATTTTCAATGACCAGGAGATTATTGTATTTTGAATAAGTTTGTTATTGTTATTAGCACCGCGTCTTACTACCCATTCGGGTTATACGCACTTACGCTAATAAGTAATGGTAGGGTGATTGTGAGATGAAATGAAGGATCTACAGTTTAACGTGGAATCCGAACCACGGTGGAGGCCTGGCATTCCCCACATTCACAAGATGTCCTGTCAGAGGTGAAGGAAGGGTTGGTAATCAGATAAATCTTTGCCAGGATCGAGGATTGAACCCGGCCGCCAGCATAGAAGTCTGACACCTTACCCTAGACCACCAGGTCACCCTTTTGAATAAGTGACACGGTCTAAAGTTAGTTTCAATGACCAGGAGATTATTGTATTTTGAATAAGTGACATGGTCTAAAGTTAGTTTCAATGACCAGGAGATTATTGTATTTTGAATAAGTGACATGATCTAAAGTTATTTTCAATGACTAAGAGATTATTTTATTTCGATTAAGTGACACGGTCTAAAGTTATTTTCAATGACAAAGTGATTATTTTATTTTGAATGAGTGACTCGGTCTAAAATTATTTCTAATCACCAATAAACTATTGTATTTTGAATAAGTGAAATGGTCTAAAGTTAATTTCAATGACCAGAAGATTATTGTATTTAAAAAAACTGACACTGGTTTCAATAACCAAGAAATTATGTATTCTGGAGAAGTGGCATGGACTAAAATTAGTTTCAATATCAAAGAAATGATATTATATTGAATAACTGACACAGACTAAAACTATTTTCAAATATCAATATATTATTGTACTGTATATTGAAAAAGTTAACTAGAATTAAAATTACTTTCAATGAAAAAGAAACCATTGTATATTGAAAAATTGACACGGACTAAAATAATTTTTAATTACCAAGAAATTGTTATATTTTGAAAAAGTTACATGGATTAAAGTAAGTTTTAATGACTACTAAATTATTGTATTTTTAAAAACTGGCACCGTCTAAAGTTAGTTTCAATGACCATGAGATCTTGATAAACTGACAAGGAAAAAATATTTTCAAATATAAGTAAATCATTATACATTGAAAAAACTAAAAGAAACTACAACTATCTTAAATGACTATGAAACAATGTATATTTAAAAGATGACACGGACTAAAATAAGATTCAATGATCAAGAAATGATTGAATATTGAAATACTGACACTGGTAATAAGAAGTTTTAATGGAAAAGGATTGGTTGCTTATTATAAAAAAAACTGACAAGGAATTAAAGTTAGTTTAAATGACAAAGAAATTATTGTATCTTGATAAACTGACACTGGTATAAATAATTATTTTCAACGACGAAGATGTGTAATAAAACTTACACTGATTAAAAATTGATTCAATTTCAAGAATATGATTGTATATTGCAAAATTGACACCAATTAAAATATATTAAGGTGGTTGTCTAGGTATCCAAACTATTGAAATGAATTCGTAGGTGAACATATTTAATGACTGTGATGATTGTAATTATTCAATTGAATACGAATAGAGCAATAAAATAAGTTGACAGATGTGTATTTAAAATGTTCCTTTAAAAAAATAATTCAATGTGCATAATTATATAAAGATACATATGATTTGCAATTAAATAATTATATTTGTTTAACCATTATTTGTTAAGACATAGTCGTTATTATTACACTAAATATTATTTTATTTATTTTTATCATTTAATGAGTACTTTCCATACATATACGGAAATAATTCAACCTTCAAACTAACTTTATATTTAATAGAAGAATTAAATTACTAACGCAAGATTTAATGATTTATAGTTATTTTTTTGTTATAGTGCAGATACACCCCTAAAGATATTATTTTTATATGATATTGAGCGAGATTGAACCAAGTTTCTCAAGACTTTAAGTATGTGTCTCAAACAAATTGGTCCCCAAGAACGACTATATAGGTTTGAAAGGTTTTTACATTGTGCGTCACTCTTATTCATTTTTTGAGTAACTTATAAAAAAAATATTTCTTTCTAGTCAAATTCTAATCCGTGGGAGAAAACATGTATAATCTAGAAAAAGGGACAGAAATATGTAATAGGTTCTTTCTTCCTATTTATAGAAAAAATAATATAAAGAGAGAAGAAAGCTATATATCTTTATATAACAACGAATGGAAAGAATTAATCTTCATCAAACACTCCCTCTCTAAAACTTCCTGCTCTTCATCATCTTTCACATCTCTTGTTTCCTATTTCCAAAAGTTCTCATTAAACATTCCCAGTAGTTCTAAAGACGAGGTATAGCCATTTTTTATACCACACTCCTTCTCCCAGCCCATTTATTCCAAAACCACTTCCCACCAAACTCAACACATCACTGTCCATAATAAACCAAACGAAAAACAAAAGAGCAGCGAGAACACTTTTTCAAATATTTTAACAGGCTGACCAACACAAACATCCCAAAATTCAAAACAAAGTTGGTTTTAACCCAGTACTCAGTAACTTGCAAGTTAAATTCAAATGTGATAATTTAATCAATTTTTATTATTATTATTTTATTAGATATTGTCTTACAACAGGTCCAATCCTTTTGTCAGTGAACTTTGACCACCAATGCCTTTTGCCTCGTCCTTCAGCTCCCAGCATTTCCTTTAATTAATCCAATATTTGAATCCTTTTTCTTCCTAAGCTCTTCTTTCCCTCCTCACCTTGCCTTCTATGACAATATAATTAGCCAAAATAAATAAAGTACAATAAATAAGAATAATATTTGTGAGACAGGGCATGTACGTAGCTCAGATTACATACCTGTCTTTGATTAGGATTTTTTAGATCAATCGCTCCTGTCTGCAATGGGGTTGATTTTTTCTACCTGTAGGGTTAATTTCTTTAATCTCTCTCAAACATCTACTAATTTAAGTCATTATAATAATCTTGTTTTAAAGAATTTAACAAAATAAATTCTCAAATCAATGAACAAAATTGCTAAACATTAATCACGTATAGTTAGTATATAGCAGGAAGGCGGGGTTTTGATTCTGACTAGGTGCAATGATAGCGTGTTTTTTTAAAATATCTTTATATTTTCCTTTTCGCAAATGAATATACATTTACTCTAAAGTATACCCTAGCCATACCAAATATATTAATGAAGTTTAAATTCAAATAGCAGTAAAACTACGAGCAAAAATTAATTTCCAATGAGTTACAGGAAAGTTTTAAGGAAAAATTTAGTAAATAATATTTAAATAATGATATTATAGATTCATCTTTGAAAGATGTCCATTTTGTGCAATATACTTTAGATTTTCGTGTTAGTAAGTCAATAACAAAGCCAAAATGGTAATCAAAGACTTAGTTAATTTATTATAACACCTGGAATAAATGCAAAGTTGTGTAACTTCTGAAAATGTTTTACCATGGGAATGTCAATAATTTAGTTGTTAGAATGACGAACGTGCCAAATACCACTTTAATTACTTTGTTGTAAGTATTTAGTAAATGTGAGTATTAGACATAAATGGCTTAAGAAAGCCTCAAAATGTTTACTTTGAAGGTCAGAACTCCTTTGATTTGACCTAGAAAACAACAATAACCTTCAAATACTCTAAAAATGTTGGAGGAAGTAGAAACATTTAAAATAATACGAACAAATTTAACTATATCACTAAATATGACATATTTCGCATAAATATTTTATTATAGCTATTGAACCTATTTTAACACATTTTTATCAAATGACATCAACAGCGTAAGGATAGATACATTCTTAAATATATCGATGTTTTTCTCTTTAGATAAATGCACTTAACGGATAGGTTTAAATCTAATTGTAATGCTGACATAATCAAAATCTTATTTGAAATTAATTTGCATTTAAAAAGCATCAGTGATCTTGTTGCTTTTAAATGCTTGAGGCTCGGATTCCAATTCCTTCAGACGAGCTGGAGGTGTTACTTCAATAATATTTTTATTATTTCTAATCGTACCGAATATGTGTGCACGACCTCTAAGCTCATTTAATATCAACGTAATATTCGATGTTTTTATAGCACCACGTTTATTGCCTGTTTAGGTTATTCACTTACGTAGAATTACGCTAATTTTTTGAGGTCGAGGAAGGCTATATTAAGGGGTATACCCACATTTTCGTGTAATATAGTGTAAAACCACTTTGTAAAGATCCCCCCTCATCACACATTACCAAGATTCGAACCATGATAGCCCTGTTATTGGCAGTCCTGTCTACTGTGAGAGTAGCGCCTTAGACCATGTGGCCACTGAAGTGGGTATGATATTAATCTACTATCTATGAGTATTTATATTAAATTTGAATCAAGTATAGTCAGTTGAAAATTTAAAGAATATGTATACAATAGGGTGTTTAAATTTAATAGTAACACATGCGATTTAGATTTAATTACAGAATGAATTAGTATTGGAACAATAAATTCCGCAAGATTCTGGTAGTAAATCTTTAAAAAATATATAAATATGATTTTGCTATTATCATTGGAAACATTTTAACTTATCATTAGTATAATTTCGTTGTTTTTTAATTCTTCTAACAAATTTGACAGTTTCAGATCAAATTACCTTACGTATAATTATATTAAAATGATTTTAATAACTTTTATAACCCTCAACAAAGTTCCTTCTTATCTAAATTGGACTGTTCAAAGTAATAGCCGCCATTTTATGTTCTGTATCCGAAGTAAACATCCGCGGTGAACCGTCAACTGTCTAATATGTCCGAAGCTTGTCTTAACGGAGAATATATCGATAGTATCAACGTGTCTTTGAAGAAAACAAAACGGCTGTCAGTCAAGGAGCGCTCAATTCTGGTTGAGTAGTTGAAACCGTTTGATAGATGTTTGGGGCGGTGGCGTAGAAAACCCATATATCACCAGCAACAAACTACGGCCGTTCCGCATCGTTTGGTGGACCCCAAAGCTGTCACGGGCAAACCAAAGACATTGGTATCGACACTATAAATTTACTGAGAAAACGTGTTACATGCTATTTTAGGGCAGTAAATATTCGCCCAAGTGGTTACGCTTAGGAATATTGAATATTCTATAAAATATAATTGATTAATATTCACATCGCGTATCACCATTTATTTTGGCAGCTAACCAATTCTAAAACCGAACTATTTTTTTTTATCAAAGTTACTGTCTAACTCCTAATCTCAATTAATAGTGAGTTACCTGCTTCGGTCGACGCGTGGTCTAAGGCATAACTCTCGTATCGGAATAGACTGCTGATAATAGTGAGATTTGAGTTCGAATCCCGGTCGTGTGCACTGAGGGTGGTTTTTCCATTCCTACCCCATGCAAATGCAGTTACACTTCCTCGAAATTCAACCTTTCTAATTCCTAACACATTAGCGTTATTAGTGTATATACGTATAGCCCGACAGGTAGTAAGACGCGGTGCTAGATAAATAAAACAATAACCCGTTTTTCGTTTTGGCTAAGATGTCGCTTTATAGAATACAACACGGCCCAAAATAGAATTGTTTTTGGTTAAAATGTAGAATCCCTCTTCACGGTAATAAAATGACGGCCTGGAAACTGTGTGTTATATCTATAATTGTACCTTGTAAGTCATGTGGGATAAATTAAAAATTAAGTTAAAATATTTAACGTTAACAAAATTAAAGACACTTTAAGAAAAATTAAAGAGCGTCATATAAATGATTCAGTAAATACATATATTTATAACCATAGAGTAGAGGATGCTTATATTTTAAATCAATGTGCCCACGTTTGAGCAGAGTGAAATAGTTTAGTTTTCATTAAATTTTTAATAAATCATGTGTACACTTAAACGGTAATTGAGTGCTGGCTGAACTATTCATCACAATTTTTTTCTGCATGTTGGTAGGATTACGCCTTAAACCATACAGCAATAGATCAACGTTGAAAAGTGTTTATTCTACAGGGTGTTTCACTGGCTCTAGGCCACTGAGTTTCCCCTATAGCTTTCAAACTAATTAAGGTAATTGGTGCATGAGAATCATTATGGGACGAGAGAAAGGGGAACAAATAAAGTTCCATTGACGTGTTGATCTATTTATTCCACGTCGTAATTTTAATATATATTTTGAAGCTTTCATAAAAACAAAAATCATTTCCTAACACCCTTTCTTCAATGTTAAATTAGTTAGTTACTACCCGCCTCGGTGGCGTAGCCGGCTAACGCACTAGTCGTGATAAACTCGACTTCTGAGGACGGGGACATCCAGATTCGAATCTTGGTCAGGGGGACTTTTTCCTAAATAGTTTTCCACTCTCCCTCCAAGCAAATACGGGTTCACTTTCTCTTATTCAACCTTCCCAATCCCCAATCTATTAGCGTAATTAGTACTTAAAGCGTATAAACTGAACGGGTAGTAAGACGCGGTGCTAAATAATAATAATATATAATAATAAATAATAATAATAATAAGTTAGTTAGTTAGTTAGTTACTATGAAATTCAAAACATAATAGACCAATTTTAAATTTCACAATTAAATCCATGATTTAAAAAAAGGGGAAATTTGATTCGTAAAATAATCAGATAGGCCTACTTCTTAGATTAGGTTGGATGTTATATAAAATATATTGTGGATTTTTGTTTGAAACATTACAAACACCTTGTTTTGTTTATTCAATTTTAGAATAATATAATTAAATAACTATTTTAACACTGAATAAAAACCAAACAGAAATAATAGTGATTACCTTTATGTATAAAAAATATTTTTACATAGAAACATTATAAATCATACATTCATTTTAATATATTTAATATTTATTTTCAATTAATATCTTAGTTCCTAAACCCTTTAAAGGGGAAAATATTGTTTAAAATGTTAGAAAATAGACTGGAAAGTCAATTAAAATACCTAAAAATAAGTTTTAAACTAAAATAATAAGTAAGTTCATTTAAATTAAAACTATTACAATTACAACCAAAAATAAGCTCGATGGTTAAGTCTTTAGATTCATTGGTGAGAATATGGGTTATTGCGTGAGCCTAGGTTGATTGGTTTTCCAATACGGGGAGGTCCAGATTCAAATCCTTGTTGAAAGTACAGAAGGTAATGTTTGTTTTCTAAAGGTATTTCACTCTTACTCTGTGCGAATTTGTATACATTTCCTCAAATGTTTCCTTACCTTATACCTACTAAATTAGTGTAGATATGAGAATAGACTGGGTAGTGGACCAAAATGCTTTAAAATTAGTGTTTAATAAGAAAGATTCATCAAATAGATCTTAAATACCAACAGAATTAAGACAATATTATATTAAATAAACTATATAAAGCCTTTTGCAAAATATAATTTAACTACGGTAAAAACTAAAGTATTAGATCCGTGCTAAGGATTCTACATGATAGAGCACTAAGAAACATTTCAGACGTTTAGAACTACTAGCCTATTTAAGAAGTAGAATGATATTTTTTAAATTTAGTTTTCAACAAAATGTAGGTGAAAATTATTAGCAGATTTCATTCGAGTTAAAAAGTTTAAATTTTGAGCGTAAAGCTTATAAAAGAAAACTAAAACGATTATTTACGCTAAAAATTTTACTTCTGAGATTAAAAGGTTAGAATTCTAAATATAAACTTTCTCCATCAAATTAAATATGTTTTAATAGGATCACAAGAAAACTTTTTAAGATTATCTGAGATTATTTAATAGGGTTTTATGCGAGTTATTACAATTATTTGAATATAAACTTAGACAATTTAGCTTATCAAAACTTTGGCCCACATTTTGGATGATAAGATATTGAAAAATATCAAACCATTTCATAATTAATACGGTATTTCTAAACGTATACAACGCGTTTTACGTGCTCTCACATATAGCACACATAAGTTATTGTCTTCTGTCAAGAGTAAGTCACTATTTAAGGTTTACCACAGAGCTTTGAAGTTTAAAACAATCTAAAAACACATTTCCATGGTTACTACCCAAGGTAACCAATCTGTTACCTTACCACAGAGAAGTTAACCTATTATAAAGGATTGTTTGATGTTTCCATCTCCTTGAAGAAGAGGGTAAACTTTGTTACCGAACTTTACCTAAGTTATTAGGTGCTTTCAAATTGTATGGCTAATAAAACGCCGCATAGGGCACAAATGCCCTTGAGATACCTCGCTACATTAATATTTACAGTGCGGTAATATTTTAGAGTGTACTCCTACTTTAAACTTTTATTTAACTCCTTTTCTAAGTTTGTAAGTCAATATTTTCCAGGTTTCATTTTAATATTCACAATCCTATCAATAGTCTGTCAGAAATGTTGGCTAAAGCGTTATGTATTATTTATTTATTTAGCAAAGCATCTTACTAACTATTCAGGTTGGGCACCAATGTATTCATCACGATAGTGGGTTATGGGTGAGAAAATTAAAATTTACAGGAGGTGTAACCACATTTGCGTGGAGAGAGAGTGGAAAATTATTTAGGAAAACCTACCATAGTTTATACAATCAGGGTAAAACCACATTTACCCCGCTATCCCGTTATCAGCAGTCCAGTCAATTATGATAGAAACGCCTCAGACTACGCGGTTACCGATGTGGGTCCGAAGCGTTATTAGTTCTAACTATGATTTAGAAAATTCGAGCTTTTTGAATTTCTGCTACAATTTTTAATTTAAAAATCTTTTGAAAATTTGGAAAAATTCTATTATAAAACAAGATTAATATATAAATTATTGTATCTCAACAGAAGATTTCTAAATAAACTTACCAGATTAATATATTACGTGAAGTTTTTTTTACGTTGCTTATACCTGGCTTCCCTTTGTTATACACATATGGACACTAATGGTATAGGGATGAATAAGGGCTTATTTAAAATAAATGTACCTGCATTTACATGTGAAGAGTAGAGTACCATTTTGAAAAAAACATCAATATACAATTTTATATTTATTTTAGGTATTTAACGTGCACTTTTTGAAACAACTGATTATATCAGCACACGAGAATTTCTATGAACGAGAGTGAAAGGGCCTGCAAATTTTGCGGTGAAAGGTATGTTCACATAGCTTCCAGGGCTATTTTACATAACACAATCAAACTTGGGACCCACGGATATACTTCCCCTTTAAAGGATGTTGTTCTAAGAATTTTTATCGTTCAAGAAAGTCCATCAACCTCAGCTGGATTTGAACCCACAAACATCGGGTCTTGAGGCAAGAACTTTACCCCAAGATCACCAAGGTTGATATTATACAAAATCAAACCTTGACTTTTCCGCCTCACTAAATCCCCGCCAGACAAGTTGACAGCTTAATCCATGTGTTCACCATTGTGAGTTAAGTATAGTAAACAATATTTACAAAATAGAAACACATATCTATGTTTCATATCAATTCATATCTATAAAATTGTATTCTTCATTATTTTGGATAAAAGACGAAATTACCCTTATCGGTGGCCGCATGGTCTGATGTGTCACTCTCAAGTTAAACTGGATTGTTGGTGATGGGAAGGAAAGCGCTCTAATCTTGGTCGAGTGAATTGAGAGGGGTTTTTCCTAAATAATTTCCCACTCTTCTTTTATGAAAATGCAAGTACATTTCTTCAGAAAATTCAACTTCATCTTTTATATCCAAGGTGCGTGATTAATGTATT
Source organism: Timema cristinae (assembly GCA_039000515.1). NCBI lineage: Eukaryota > Metazoa > Arthropoda > Insecta > Phasmatodea > Timematidae > Timema > Timema cristinae. Next base: position 34,821,374 of record JBCFYV010000001.1, on the reverse strand, counting down.
TTTATAACTCGAATAGGTACTTAATTCGGGTTATACTCTTGTGTAATCACGCTAATTGTTTCAAACATGAGGAAGGTTATATTTAGAGGAAGAGTATCTAATATGCATAGAACTAGAGTGGAGAACCATTTTGTAAAAAAAAACACCCTCAATACACCCAACCTAGTTCGAACTTCGATCTCCTCGTCATCAACAGTTTAGTCTACTGCGAGAGTGATGCCTTAGACCAGTCAGACACTGAAGCAGGTAACTAGAATAATAAGACTTAGTGAAAACTATAAAATGAACTTGATGGCTGCTAAAACATGTTGATATTTGTTTATTGTTTTACGAAAAATGTTTCAAATATCACACAGTTTTTGGTGGGGTGTTGCCTGAAATTCTTACGACTTTATTAAATACGAATATTCTTTCAAAATGTTGACACCATTTTAATTAAACCTTTTAGTATTTTAATTAACTATTTTGTAAATTTAATTTATTATTTTTGAGGATTTAACATGCACTTTCTGAACTAACTTGTTATATACGCACACAGATTATTAACTAAATTAAATCTATAGCAGGCACAACAACAAGTCCCAGGCCATTAATTCATTAATTTGAAAGGGGTAGCCCCCAATTCACCAATAATAAATGCCAGGGATTGAAGCCGGGGCCCTTAAATCAGTATACAGACATTCTACTGACTGAGATAAGTGTCGGACCTTAGGGATAAACCAGATATTAATATATCAACCTTAAGAGCATTGAATAGAGCAAGCTCAACTCAACTTCCGGCTCATGCAAGGTAAAATGGGGGGAAAAAAAGACATATGAAATGCCATAAATGGTACAGTGCATTCGTATTTGAATGATTACTTGAAAGTTGATACGGTGACGATGGGGGCGAGGGCGACTAAGTTTCTTGTTAATAAATACAGTATATCCTTTTATGACAGATTGAAGAATTTTAATATTATTTTTAGCACCACGTCTTACTACCCGTTCGGGTTATACGCACTTACGCTAATGTGAGTAGAGTGATTGTGAGATGAAATGGAGGACCTACAGTTTAACTTGGGATTCGAACCACGGTGGAGGCCTGGTATTCCTCACATTCACAAGTTGGGATTAAAACACTTCTTGTCAGAGAATTCTGAATAATACTTATCTGTGAATCCATTCTAAAAATTGTCAAAAACGGCATTTTAAATGGGTTTATTATCCAAATAATATAATTTAATATTTTAACAATGTTCAGTGTTAGTAACTTCTATTAGCTTTCTATCTCCATTAAGGTTTAACCATAAATTATCCACGTGCAATATTGTTAGTGTAAATTTACGAATTCTAACCGACTGTATTACAGTGAATTGGCATGTGATGCACGCTCTTAAGCTAGCTTTAGAATATAGATTTGAAATGTAGTGAGACACTTCGTGTTGCCAGGGCGGACGAGTCTTGATAAAACTGCATCTGCACTAGATTCCTACCGTTCATTAAAAACCTTGTGCTAATCTTTAGTCTAAAAATAATGTGATTCTCATGGGATATAATGAATAACAGTATTAAACATTTGGCGTTTTAGCTAGTCAAGTTTTTTTAAAGATAAGAATAGTATACATGTAGAGTTTTAAATAGAGTCAGGTTTTCATAGAAATAGTCTTATCTGACAGCTAGAAAATACACTAAATCAATATTCAAGTGTTCATATATCAAATAATGTGGTTTTCAACAGTCCATTTTGATAGATATTATCAATACATTTCATTTAAACTTTAAAAAAAATCATAAATTTTGTTTGTATTTCTAAAAAGTTCCTACCTATAAAATTTGGACTGTAAGTTCTTCTACCCCTGTAACGAACCTCAATTTGACAATGGTTATTTACGTTGCAATTCGTTGTAATTGTCTATAATCCCATCAAAACTATTTCAATTTAAAATAATATTGTTCTCTAAAAAATAAAGATGTTACAAAAGCAACCAATAATCATAAAGATGCGTGGGGAAATTTTGTGTGTATCAAGTTATCCCCTTTAAAATATTGTGTGACTTATATTTGAAACTATTTTTCGTGGGGAAAAAAATAACCATGACGTCCACCCATAGCTAGCTATACCAACTGAGAGGATGCCGCATATTGACGATGCTATTGCCAACATCTGTGGGTAGAGGGTGTTATATGCTCAGCATAAACAATCCTCCAGCCATTAATCTCAGTTTTCTAAACCGGAGATCTTGCTTTTTCATTCATGTAGCTTCTAAATTGTCCTCACGATGCTAAGTTGACCCCGTTCCAGAGCCATCTTGTCACAGAAAATCTGGAAGCACTGAGAATCGAGCCTGAGCCCTCTGGATCTGTAGTCAGGAACTCTGATGACTAGACTAAAGAAGCGGTCAGTTTTCATTTAAAAAAGTTATATACATAATTTCTTATTAGTAATCCAAATTATATATAGTTGACCAACATATCATTTCATTTTGAATAAGAAATTTAATTATGCTACAAACCATAAAAAAAATTGCAAGTACTTTATTGGCGTATATGGAATTATAATAAGAGCGCAAAGCCTTAAATGATAAAATAAATATTTACCTAAATATTAAATACATAATTCATAATCAATTCTAATTAGATATACCATTTTACCGTTAGTAAATTCATTTTAAAAGAGTAAAGCATGAGCACCCAATAAATTTACCATCAATATCCGCTTCGTGAATTAATAGTTCATTCATGAGGTAATTAACAGGTATCTTGCTTATGAATGTAAGTTAATAATTTTATTAAAATGTAAGTGGTATTATCAATTTTTTTCAGTCTAAGTTTGTTTTAGTACGTCTAGAAAATAATTACTTGGTAGGTGTTTTATTCCAAGTTAAATTATATAAACTTAGAAAAATACCTATAAGTGTAGGAACAGTTAGTTGACTTGATTTATGTTTTTAAAAAGTAAATCCAGTACTTATGTACTTATTTACTTATTCTATGGCATTAGGAACTCTAAAATTCATTGCCACAATTACAAGAGTACAAAAACTATCTCTATTTTAAACTAGTTCCGTCCAATCCAGCTCACCAGCTCACCTTAGCTCGTTCAGGTCCATTCTTATTTCACCCTCCCATCTACATCTAGGTCTTTTCAATGTTCTCTTCCCATTGGGTTTGCCAGTAAATACCCTAAACTTAGTTCTAGTTTCTCCCATTCACACTACATGTCCTGCCCATCATAATCTGAGAGATTTGACTATCCTACCAACAATGTCTTGTGACGAGTAGAGAGTGTAACTCATCATTTTAAAACCCACTTCACGGCGAAGTATTTTCATCTTTTTATTGACCAAATATAACACTAATCACCTTGTGTAGCGTGTCAATCAGATTGAACAGCTACAAGTAAATAATTAATATTTACTATAATTTACGCAAGAAAAGGATCTATCGTAACTTATTTAATATAAACAACCTCAAAGTTTATATTCTCGGACTTTATCCAGTCTACTAAATCTACGTATTGGCCTACGTTCAAACACGTGGTTGGTCAAAAATATTGTCTTTGGACAATTACTGTACTAAATATCAAAGAAGAGGTTTACTATTATTATATTTATGAATAATATACTTTAGCCCTTTGCTTTACCCGTTGGATGAAGCTGGATAGACTTATGCACGCCTGCCATGCGGTCTACACGAAAAATGGTAAAAATACATTTATATCGCAAATCCTCATTAAAATAATAGTGGATGCTAAATAATATAATTAATACTGATACATTTAAATACAAGATGCTTTAGTGGTAACTCACCTCAGCAAGATGTCTACAGATATCATAATTCCACATTTGAAGAACAGGACGGTTCAATCATGGCCTCACACACACACACACACACACACACACACACACACACACACACACACACAACATGTTAACTTAGTTTGTGAAGAGAAGACCGTACTCAAGAATCGACGCAGTGCCCTACTGCTCACCTAGCGACTCTGGCGGTCAGCCAAAGGACCTCATGATCTTCTTTTGTTTTTCTCCTATCTCCCAGCATCAGTCTTCCTTATTCGCGTCTATATTTCTGAATTTATCACTCCCCTTCCTTATTATGTCCGTGCCTGATTGACGGTATATAAAGGCTGATTCGCGGAGTCACAAAACAGAGCGGTTCTACAGTACTAAGAGCGAAGGAAGGAAACTATGCCCGTCAGCAACTGAAGAGTAGGAACATGGATTCTGGGTCGTTGGGTTCATCACCATAACTTAATCGAAGGAGGATGGATCGTCATATTCAACTCTGCGCTAACATGGGGAGTATATTTGGGGTATTTATGTATCCAGCCGTCCTCGTCAAGTCCCAGGACTTGGTCTCTAATTTTGTTAGGAGAAATTTAATCTTAACTACTTTTTAATGAAGTTTAGGTAATATTTATCAAAAAGGACTGTGTCTCTTTTTATAGAAAAAATATTTATTTAAATCTTATATTTTAATTAATGTGTAATTAACTTCAACATGTAAATTTTTCTTTGGTTAATTTATGTGTCCTTCAGTCTGATGGACAAGCCAGGTTCGAGTGACTCTTTCAGACAAATCCGGGCCACTATGTATGTGTCCTTTGACACTGTCCTTATACAAAAAGCCTCTGGCTTAGAAAGTATGACGTTTTAAGTTTTGGATTTACAGAAATCCACAAGTTCCACTAATCTCTTGAATCAAAATTAATCATGACGCCCTGAACGTCATGAGCATTAGTTCACTGTTATTGATGGTTACCACCAGGTTGTCAATTCTCATTGCTTATTACAGTTCAGTAGATAGTGATTCAAACTTAGTCTTGTAGTCATGCTTCACGAGATAATATTAGTTTAGGTGCTCAACCCAGGGAAATTGCATTAGTGTCATAATGGGGTCCGCGCAGACAATACTCTTTTATTTCTGCCTGTAAACAGACTGCTAATTTTGTAATGGTCTTCATAGATATGAATGTACTATTGAGTGCTCTGGCAGTACCGTAGGGGAATGAGACCTGTCATAGTAGTTTGTTAGACACCTGGTCCTTAGCCATCAATTAGCTGGAAAAAACCGCTGATTATCCAACATGTTGTATGGATACCTTCTATATCTTGCTCTATCAAACAAGGCTGCTTATAAGTTACTTGTTTAATTTGCTCCATACTATTCTTTAACTAATTTTATAATTACTCTTCTTTTATAAATACTTCAACCTTTGGCCTGGTGACTGAACTGCCCTGATAGCCACAAGTAATTTCTCGAGTCTGATTGTTTGGAGGAAAACTTAGTATACTCTAAAACTCCTATATATTGCAAAAACTGTATTTTCTTAATTTGGTGTTTATTGTTTATATAATAAATTCATATTGTTTAAAATGACTATGTTCTTTATCAATATAATATGCAACCGTAAAGGTATCCGTGGTGGACTTGTTTTCAGGCACCCTAGATTTATTTTCGTCAAATAAGTAAAGAGATCATGTTTAAAATCATGCTATTAAAATAAATTAAATAATTAGGGACTAAACTAATATATAAATTAAAAATTTTAATGGATTTAAGGGTCATAATACGCCTGTGAATAAAAAAAAAACGGGATAAGTTGACTTTATATGTGTCTAATAAGATAAGAGCCGCATTTAGTATTCCCGGTACAGTGTAATATTGGTTCAAGTTTGGATTACTTTTTCTCGTTTGAGATTTATTGACTGGGCATCACATGTTGTATTTGCTCTACTGTTATGTTAGTCAATAAATCCTGTGAATGCTTTGTTAGATAGCTTGGATGGTGTATATTAGAAAAAGCTAGTAAAACTTAAAAAAATATTTATCTTAATCAGTTAGTGACTTTTGTTTTTAGAGACTATATCTTAAAAATAGTTATTAATTCAAATCCCTTTAGAAAGTCCAAATTGGAATTCAAACTTATCGGTGAACATAAACATAATGCTCATCAATTATTGTTTACCTGTAACTAAATTTCAAACCTTGGTTGAATTTTTCTCTCTCTAAATTATCGCCGAATATCCCATTACGCAAAGTGTCGATTAATTTACTGTAAATTGTACCATCCTGGTTTATATTCCGATTGCGATGTGTGGTACCAGCCATACGAGTAGTATAATGGAATGAGTTTTTTTTAAATATATGTTTAAATATTGTATCTAAAGTCATTTTGTTTGGTAATACAAATCAAACTATATGGAATAAAAAAAAACATTGTATTTATAGTACTCAACCCGAAGACTGTTTGGATCCACGACAGTTCCACCGTCAACTGTAATCCCTAGGCAGCACTGAAAAGAGTACTAGGGAAATGAGGAGTGAGTTAGATTCCCGTTGCTTTCCTCACTGATCCAGAAGGTACTATTGCACACCAGTCTGTCCAGTCCACCAATGTACCCTACCAGCAACACGTTCACTCCTTTAATCACAGGCTGTTTATGAATATTATTAATAGTTTAATTCATACCGCTTCCTTTAATCACAGGCTGTTAATGAATGATATTACTATTTTAATTCATACCTCTTTCTTTAATCACAGGCTGTTTATGAATGTTACTAATAGTTTAATTCATACCTCTTCCTTTAATCACAGGCTGTTAATGAATGTTATTACTATTTTAATTCATACCTCTTTCTTTAATCACAGGCTGTTTATGAATGTTATTAATAGTTTAATTCATACCTCTTCCTTTAATCACAGGCCGTTTATGAATGTTATTACTAGTTTAATTCATACCTCTTCTTTTGATCACAGGTTGTTTATCACTGTTATTAATAGTTTAATTCATACCTCTTCCTTTAATCACAGGTTGTTTATCACTGTTATTAATAGTTTAATTCATACCTCTTCCTTTAATCACAGGCCATTTTTGAATGTTAATACTAGTTTAATTCATACCTCTTCCTTTAATCACAGGCTGTTTATGAATGTTATTAATAGTTTAATTCATACCTCTTCCTTTAATCACTGGCCATTTATGAATGTTAATACTAGTTTAATTCATACCTCTTCCTTTAATCACAGGCTGTTTATGAATGTTATTAATAGTTTAATTCATACCTCTTCCTTTAATCACAGGCCGTTTTTGAATGTTATTACTAGTTTAATTCATACCTCTTCCTTTAATCACAGGCTGTTTATGAATGTTATTAATAGTTTAATTCATACCTCTTCCTTTAATCACAGGCTGTTTATGAATGTTATTAATAGTTTAATTCATACCTCTTCCTTTAATCACTGGCCGTTTTTGAATGTTATTACTAGTTTAATTCATACCTCTTCCTTTAATCACAGGCTGTTTATGAATGTTATTAATAGATTAATTCATACCTCTTCCATTAATCACAGGCTGTTTATAAATGTTATTAATAGTTTAATTCATACCTCTTCCTTTAATCACAGGCCGTTTATGAATGTTATTACTAGTTTAATTCATACCTCTTCCTTTAATCACAGGCTGTTTATGAATGTTATTAATAGTTTAATTCATACCTCTTCCATTAATCACAGGCTGTTTATGAATGTTATTAATAGTTTAATTCATACCTCTTCCTTTAATCACAGGCCGTTTATGAAAGTTATTACTAGTTTAATTCATACCTCTTCCTTTAATCACAGGCTGTTTATGAATGTTATTAATAGTTTAATTCATACCTCTTCCACTTTAATATTTGTTAAGTGAGACTGAGACAGATCAATGAAAGTAGCAACGTGCTCTAGCCCATACCATAAGATATAGTGCTCAGTAAACACTATATCTAATCAGAGATGGATATGAGCTAGTAAACTAGTTAAATATTTAGTACATAAATAACAATTATATCCACCTCTTTTTAAATAGTACTTTTATTGCATAGGGAAATTTCCAAAGCTTTTTTTTTTACAAAATTACAACAAAACCGAATCAAATTATTACGAATATTTCCTATTTTTAAAATTAAATTTAGATAATATCTTACCTAAATAATATTATTTAATCAATGTGACACATCCATTGCTTAAATGTGTTTTTTTACTTACAGTTGTGAGTGCGTGGTTTGATCCCTGAGCGAGAGTGCACTGTAAAATATTTTTATTACAACGTGTTTACTATCAACACAAAAGTTTCTAGTATAATAATGTTACGTTATCGCAGATAAATTCAAAACATTATTATCCTGATAGCTAAAGCTTTACAAGTCTATGGTCAGAATTCGAACAGGAATTCCCTTGAGACCATCATACACGGGGGAGGGGATGGAATCAAATTGAGGGAGATGGTCTAGTGCTTAAAACTAATCCCTTAGCACTCTCAGGCACAGCGGCACGCATTATACTAAAGCTCGGCCCATTAATGCGCCTAAGCCCCTTCGCATAGTATAACCTTGTTTGCGTTCGCAAACGGATGTGCCTCTAGTAGAGTCAGGATACAGTTTTTATAAAACCATATTTGTAGGCACTTTAACTTCGTTAAAACAAGTTTTGTTAGTGAAAAGTTTAACAAAAATTTATAGTGTTAATTTTTTTATCTACGGTTTACACATAAGAATTAATCTTACACACGAATAACCAGAAAACTAGTTATATCATTGATGGCCTCTTGGTCTAATGGTCAGCTTTCTTAGCTACTATTCTATAGAGACCAGGATCCATTCCCGGTGGTACAATAGGTATTCTTCCCGAGGGTGAATTATTCTTATTCATGCCATGGACTCGTTAATTATGTTTAGATGAGGTTTAACACCCCTACTGCCACCACACAATAAACATCACAATCACCACATCTGGCCAAGGTAACCTCACTTAGATGTTCCACTAAACTCAAATAATGGTTTAAAATCCGCCACACCAAGTAAAAAGACCAGGAATGTATAGCCAACAAACCCTTGTAGGGTATGATAAAACAAAAGTTACATATTGAGGTTCTAATCTCAATGTGAATTTCACGAGGAAAGAAGGGATTTTAAGCCTTTAGGTGGTTATCTTCAACACTAGTAGCTACAAAGATATGAATTTCACGAGGAAAGAAGGGATTTTAAGCCTTTAGGTGGTTATCTTCAACACTAGTAGCTACAAAGATATGAATTACACGAGGAAAGAAGGGATTTTAAGCCTTTAGGTGGTTATCTTCAACACTAGTAGCTACAAAGATATGAATTTCACGAGGAAATAAGGGATTTTAAGCCTTTAGGTGGTTATCTTCAACACTAGTAGCTACAAAGATATAAATTTCACGAGGAAAGAAGGGATTTTAAGCCTTTAGGTGGTTATCTTCAACACTAGTAGCTACAAAGATATGAATTTCACGAGGAAAGAAGGGATTTTAAGCCTTTAGGTGATTATCTTCAACACTAGTAGCTACAAAGATATGAATTTCACGAGGAAATAAGGGATTTTAAGCCTTTAGGTGGTTATCTTCAACACTAGTAGCTACAAAGATATGAATTTCACGAGGAAAGAAGGGATTTTAAGCCTTTAGGTGGTTATCTTCAACACTAGTAGCTACAAAGATATGAATTTCACGAGGAAATAAGGGATTTTAAGCCTTTAGGTGGTTATCTTCAACACTAGTAGCTACAAAGATATAAATTTCACGGAGAAAGAAGGGATTTTAAGCCTTTAGGTGGTTATCTTCAACACTAGTAGCTACAAAGATATGAATTTCACGAGGAAAGAAGGGATTTTAAGCCTTTAGGTGGTTATTTCAACACTAGTAGCTACAAAGATATGAATTTCACGAGGAAATAAGGGATTTTAAGCATTTAGGTGGTTATCTTCAACACTAGTAGCTACAAAGATATGAATTTCACGAGGAAATAAGGGATTTTAAGCCTTTAGGTGGTTATCTTCAACACTAGTAGCTACAAAGATATGAATTTCACGAGGAAAGAAGGGATTTTAAGCCTTTAGGTGGTTATCTTCAACACTAGTAGCTACAAATATATTAATTTCACGAGAAAAGAAGGGATTTTAAGCCTTTAGGTGGTTATCTTCAACACTAGTAGCTACAAAGATATGAATTTCACGAGGAAAGAAGGGATTTTAAGCCTTTAGGTGGTTATTTTCAACACTAGTAGCTACAAAGATATTAATTTCACGAGGAAATAAGGGATTTTAAGCATTTAGGTGGTTATCTTCAACACTAGTAGCTACAAAGATATTAATTTCACGAGGAAAGAAGGGATTTTAAGCCTTTAGGTGGTTATCTTCAACACTAGTAGCTACAAATATATGAATTTCACGAGGAAAGAAGGGATTTTAAGCCTTTAGGTGGTTATCTTCAACACTAGTAGCTACAAAGATATGAATTTCACGAGGAAATAAGGGATTTTAAGCCTTTAGGTGGTTATCTTCAACACTAGTAGCTACAAAGATATAAATTTCACGAGGAAAGAAGGGATTTTAAGCCTTTAGGTGGTTATCTTCAACACTAGTAGCTACAAAGATATGAATTTCACGAGGAAAGAAGGGATTTTAAGCCTTTAGGTGGTTATTTTCAACACTAGTAGCTACAAAGATATGAATTTCACGAGGAAATAAGGGATTTTAAGCATTTAGGTGGTTATCTTCAACACTAGTAGCTACAAAGATATGAATTTCACGAGGAAATAAGGGATTTTAAGCCTTTAGGTGGTTATCTTCAACACTAGTAGCTACAAAGATATGAATTTCACGAGGAAAGAAGGGATTTTAAGCCTTTAGGTGGTTATCTTCAACACTAGTAGCTACAAATATATTAATTTCACGAGAAAGAAGGGATTTTAAGCCTTTAGGTGGTTATCTTCAACACTAGTAGCTACAAAGATATGAATTTCACGAGGAAAGAAGGGATTTTAAGCCTTTAGGTGGTTATTTTCAACACTAGTAGCTACAAAGATATTAATTTCACGAGGAAATAAGGGATTTTAAGCATTTAGGTGGTTATCTTCAACACTAGTAGCTACAAAGATATTAATTTCACGAGGAAAGAAGGGATTTTAAGCCTTTAGGTGGTTATCTTCAACACTAGTAGCTACAAATATATGAATTTCACGAGGAAAGAAGGGATTTTAAGCATTTAGGTGGTTATCTTCAACACTAGTAGCTACAAAGATATTAATTTCACGAGGAAATAAGGGATTTTAAGCATTTAGGTGGTTATCTTCAACACTAGTAGCTACAAAGATATTAATTTCACGAGGAAATAAGGGATTTAAGCATTTAGGTGGTTATCTTCAACACTAGTAGCTACAAAGATATGAATTTCACGAGGAAATAAGGGATTTTAAGCATTTAGGTGGTTCCCTTCAACACTAGCAGCTACAAAGATGTGAATTTCACGGGGAAATAAGGGATTATAAACCTTCGGGTGATTCTCCTCAACCCTACTCGTGTCAAATCTATGAATTCCCTCGGAGAGGGAAGAAATTTTACTAATTAAGAAGACCTCCCTCAACCCTACTAGCTAAAATGCTTTAAATTTGTAGGGGAGGGGCTAGCTTAAACATTTATAGGGCCTCCTTCAACCATAATAATGAAAAGGCTAAGACTTTTTTTGGGGGAAGTGGAGAATTAAATACTAAACTACTAGTCATTGAGCTCGGGGTCAAATTTACAGTCTATCATAAAATCATTTTCATAAAGTCCCAAAATGTCCGTCCCTTCCTGTTGAATAGGGGTGGAGGGGGGTTCTGCTTTATAGCGTAAAGAGGGTGGAGGCGCATTGATACGGGTCGTGCTATTTACCACGGTTTATAGCGGTAACCCAGAGTTACCCGCTCAAAACTCGTTGCTCACTGGTTAGTAGTTATCGAATTTTGTATGTTGGAATCACCAGGAATATCGAGGGGGTTTAAGGGAAGGTGGGGTGGAGGGTTAGGTGGTAGAGGGGTTGACCGGAGATGACCTTTGTATCCAGCGGGCTATTAACCAGGTCTAATTACAGGATATAAACCACTGCTAGTAATAAATAAATTACAGGCAAGTCTCCCTTCATGTGAAACTCAGGCATGTCCAGGACGGGGAAAGAGACTCGTAATAATAACTGTGCACCAGGGTGGATGTGTGTTATGACCTTGGAGGATAGGAGAAGGGAGAGGAAAGTGGTGAAAAAAATATGAATCAGTTTTTTTTAGCACCGCTTTCTTACTACCAGTTCGGGTTTTACGCTTACGCACTAGTTACGCTAATGGTTTTAGAAATTAGGAAGGCTGTATTTAAAGGACGTTTACACACATTTGCACGGAGGATGGATGGAAAACAGTTTTGAAAAAATAATCTTCCTCAGTATAGCCGACCGATAATCGAACCTCGATCTCCCCGTCATTGGCAGTCTAATCTATTGCGAGAGTAGCGTTTTATACCACGTGGAAACCGAAGCGGTTATGAAGAAGGTTAGACTAGATCTGGTACGGGGAGATAAATTTGTTTGATTTAGTCAATGTGTTCAAATTGTGGAACGCTGCCAGGGTAAGCAGAGTTTGGTAAGTTAAACTGTTCTGTGATATGTTCTCCATCTGCCCCCCTCCACCTCCCCATAATGTTTCCATTTGACCATACAATATAGGTTCTGCTCTATATAAATCACACAAGAATGTATTTTCGTCACCGATGATTGAAGTGATCTGATGAGACAAAAATATCACAGCTTTTGCTTTAACAAACTTTGCTTAGCTTAGTAATAAGTTCCACGCTACTGGATTTAGAAACCGGTTTACTGTCATAAGAATTTTTTTTTATTTTCCTTGTAGTTTTGTTGTTGTTGTTGTTTTGTGAGTTAAATCTTTAAGGTCCATAGATTGTCTTGGCATAATGCAATAGTTCACATTCCCTGTAAGGTCGATTCTTACTACTATTGTGTTGAACCAAGGTTTTGAATTAAATTTTGGGTAAAAACACGATTGATTCCCAGTCTTTTGTACTGATTTTTTAAAACTAATTTCCACTCTATACTAACGCAAATGAAGTTAGTGTACACTTGCTAAAAAATATATATATACATATATACATCTTCCATAGTCCCATCCCATTAATGTAATTAAACACAAAGCCTGGATAGTTAGTAATAAATTGTGCTAAAACCAAATATAAAATTTACATATACTTTCATCAACTTTTATAGATTATGATTATATTGATTAAGTTTCTATTACAAAATTCCATTAGTAAAAGTTTGATTAATTTGATTTTAATTTATTTTTAATAATCGATTTGATTTCATTTTATCAAATGGGTTATGGACTCTCTTAGACAATCACATTTAAACAAAAAAAAATTGCTATTAATAACTTTAATATCGAGTCTTATTTTATTAGGAAGTAGCTTTTTCGACATTTATAAAAGTTGAAGAACAATTGAAGTTAACAATTCTCATATGTTTATAGATATCATGTGATCAATATCAATACATATATATTAGTGTTGATAATAAACTCAAATATTATCAACAAAGCCTGATATTTTTATGAATTTGTATTGTAAATCGCAAATGTGTACATACAATTTTTCATAATCCCTTAGTTGTGAAAACAGTCTTTTATAGGTCAATTATTTGTCAAATCTTGTCGTTGGGATCTTTAGATAATACTTTTTTGTTTGCGTCCTTTTTAATCAATTTGTGGGCGTTTTTGATTAGGTCTTATACATTTATGTTGAGTAAGCGTATTTTTAATTACTATATATATTTTAATAATGCATGATACTAAACTAAAAACTCGTCAAACAATTTTCGGGATAAGAAGAGAACGTAGATAACTAGCTTGTTATCCTCTTTGTTTGTATGTTTGTAACATACACATTCCTTCTGAAAGAATGCTACTAAGCTAGGAAGGGTTGCATTGGGAGGGGACAGCTATTACTTCTGAAGTAGATATTTGTTAATAGATATTACATTTAGCAGAATTCACAAGTTTATTTGTTAAAGTCCTTTCATTATAAGTATTCTTAGGTTTCTCTTTATAAAAATGCGTGTTTAATTTAGTTGTGTGCAATCATTTAGAATTTTGTATTACATGTTTAGTTCACTTTCTGTTAATTCTTAAGTCATCAAAGTCCAATCCCTTGTAATAACTGTTCACTACAAAAAAAAAAGTTTGCATTTTCTAAAATTTCAATCTTACAGTAATCATACATTATCCGCCAAACTAATATGATTAATCCCCATCGTTCACCTAATTGTTTAAAACCGTACACAGATTCTTCCTAAATGTTTATCATTCATCACTCCCGTAGGTTGGCAGCTCTGAACTTTACCAGGCTCACCAACACATCAATCAAATATTAAACCTTACAAAGCTAAAATTAAACACCGTAACGCAACTCGAATGTTTGACGCCATGTTACATAATAATACTGTGTTAATCTGTATTATAAATTAGAATATGATGTATAAATGTGTTGATACAATTTATGATCGTAGACTTATGATTAACTTTAAAATTTTCATAGGAAATACTATAGGTTTATAATATATCATATGAATATATAATTTATATATTGATATAATATATATATATTAAATACTATATATATATATATGAATAAATAATTAATTGATAAAATTGTTACAGGGATCAATTTATTTTTATTAACTTTATCATGGTTTAAAAAAATTTAGAGCATTTAAAATTAAAAAGTGAACCTAAAAAAATACCGAAAAGTGGAATAAATATAATCATATACATTGAAAGAATGATTTATTGATTTTTAAAAACATTAAACATATAAAAATACCATAAGCATTAATTTGTTGTCAATAATAATTAACAACTTCAAAATATTAAGCTTTTCCCCAAAAATTAATTAGTTTATTTTAAAACTACTTTATTATTTTACAATCATGTATAAAATAGGGAAATATATTAAGTAAAAATATTAATAAAACTAAATTTAAATTATAATGACTAATAAAAGTAAAGAAACTTATTATAATTTTGGGGAAAAAAGAGTCATAATTATTCTAGTAACTGTAGAAAAAAGAGTCGTTATTATTATAGTAAATGGAGAAAAAATTAAAAGGAAATTTATATTAGTTTAATGTATTCTGCATATGTATTAAACATTTTCCGACTTTTTCAGTGGTTTTTTTTAAATTCTTAACTAGGGTTATTAGTTTAATAATATATCAGTCTACTATTGAGTTGAATCGAATCATTTTATTGCTTTAAAAAATGGTTAATGACTAGGTTTGCCAACATAAACAAACCAAAATAATGTTTTTTTGGAAACATTCAAACTGAACATGACAATAAATCTCTTTTCAATACATTCTGAAACCATTATTTTAGTAAACAAATGTTGGCTAAGGTATAGTAAATACCAAATATAAATTGTGTAGAGGACCTAAATATGAAAAACCAACAAATATTTTATTTGAACGCATTATCAATCCCTAAACATTATTTTAAGTTTTGTTTATTTACCTATCATTGTAATATTTTGATACATATGTATTTTCTTTAACTTATTATATAGATATCAAAGGTAAAAAAATGTATAAGTTTAGTAACTATGGTGTAAAGATATGAATATAAACTTTTATATTAAATTACTGACATAGTCAAATAAGTTGAAAATATTTAAAAAAAAACAATTATTTTAGTGCAGCCAATCAAAAATACATTTAATTTAATATTTGGTTAGGATAACCACATTTCAACATTATTAATTTAGATATAAGTTTAAAAATGATACCTGGACATTTAAATCGAGTTATGGATAATATATATATTTATATATAAATAAGATGTTTAATATATATATATAAATAAGATGTTTAATATATAAATATATATATATATATTAATATGAAACATACACATAATATTAATAAGTTGTTATATATATATATATATATATATAAATATATATAATATTATATAAATAATAAGTTGTTTTATATATATCAGTGCACTGCGTGGGTGTGCGTTATCAAAAGTTCTGGATTCAATTTCCTTGCCCAGGTGTTATATTTCAATGTATAGTTAGATCACTAGTACAGTTAAATTTTCAAATATTATAGAACATAGTTAAAATAACGGTATGGTTAAATAATTCCCAAATGACTATCACATTAAATTAAAAACATTTAACCAGTCTTATTTTTTAATGCCAAAACTTCCAGTTTAGTGTAAATTCCAAACCACCTGTAAGCTACCAAATATATCTCTTCCATAATATGCTCCCGGACTTACTTAAAAATACATGGAAGTATTATAAATAACTAAGTAAAAACGTTTGTATGTTGCGCCTAATGCATACTATAAAATTAATTAAATCTTAATCAAAGTTCAGCTGAAAGTATCCCGTAAGTAAGAAGTTAATATTTTTCGTAAGGTGAGCTGAAACGATTCTTTGAATTTAACATGTTGTGTATAATGAACCAAAGTTTTACTGTAATTTGTACTTAGGGCTTTGTATATGTTAAACCGAAATTATTCTTGAAATTTAAGTCAATCTAATTGTATAATGAGCTGAAAGTGTAATGTAAATTGAACTCAAAAACGTAATGAATGTTGATCTAAGAATGCCGAAAGCTACATGCCCAATTAATTGGTGTATTTTGAACCAAAAAGGTAATGAATGTTAAGTTTACTGTGATGCCAACTTTGACGGTTTTAACACAATTTTGTATATTTTTTTTATAATATACAAAAAATTATTTAAAAAAATATATGTTATCATATGTTTCAATGAACTTCTAATTAAATATTTGTATTATAATAAAAGGTAATTGATATTTTCAGAATTTTAGAAATATGTGTGTTAGCCTGATTCGGTACTAAGCCTGTCAAAAGTTCCCACACTTTGTTTTATGAACTCGTAAAGATGAACTGCCTGTGGAAAAATATGGCAGTAATGAGACGTGGCGAACTGTCACGCCTGTGAGCCTATTGTTGTTACCAACCCAGCGCTAGTGGGCGAGGCGTCAAAAATGACTGTTATTGTAGTGATAAGTTATCCCCTACCACATGTATGCAACATGTGCGTGCCTGTGTTTTGTTTACTATTATTTTCTGTGGAACTACCACCCCGTTATGTAAATCTCTTTGTACATAAATCACTGCAACGATAACAGAAACACCAACTGACTGATTTATCAAAATGGTACTGACACGTCAAAATAGTTACGTTGGACTTTTCTAATTTATATTTTAAAAGGACACTTATGATTAATTTTAGTATTTGATACAAACAAATAATAACGATATTTATAAAAAAAAATTCAAAACATAGTCAAAACATAGTTGTAACATATTTTTAATTGAGTAAATTTAACATTATTTTATTTTTAATTTTATTGCAGCTAACCATAAATACTACATTGAAATGAACATATGGTTCAGATAGTCTCCTTTCACAAATATTAATTTGAAAATTTAAAATACAATATCTGGACACAAAAATAGAAAAAATATATATATATTTTGAAGATAAATATATCAGCACAGGTCAGCTATCGTGGAGAGTAAATAAAAAAATAGGGAAATTAAACAAATGAAATATTTAACTAAATATGTGTGTGTTTATAATGTATGTTATTAAATAATGGATACATATAATATGTTCATTTTGATAAAATAAAATATTTCCCATTTAGTTATATTTTGATTAAAGAAGGAATACGTGTAGAATCACATTATACAATCAGGTGTACCGTAGTATGTGGCACCCACATCATCGCTGTACAGAAAATACAAAAACCACTAAAGTTCACAACTTCTGAATGTGGGGAACGCCAGGCCTTCACCCGTGGTTTGGATTCCACGTTAAACTGTAGGTCCTCCATTTCATCTCACAATCACCCTACAATTACACATTACCGTAAGTGCGTATAACCTGAACGGGTTAGTAAGACGCGGTGCTAATAATAATAATTAAAAGGATAATATAAACATATGCCCATTTGACCTTGTTTCCGAGCTACAGTCACGCCATTCAACTAAACTTTTTGTATACTTTTTTGTATACTTGATATCACTTGATGCATAGACTAGATATGATTTTATGGGATATTCCTGATTATTTCTAATATCTGGTATTTTTAAAAACGCGCGGTATTTTATGACATTTGACTTTAGGCTTGCATTCAGGTCAAAGTTGACATTTAGAGCTCTTTATATAATGTTTATCAGCCCCAAATTACTAGAGTACAAAACATTACTATAGCAAGGAAATAAGATCAAATATGAAACTTGTTTATATGAACTTATGTCATTGTGTAAATCAGATCTACTATATTTCTGGGTAAAAATAGAAGCTTAAGATTTAAAATATATAATATTATTATCTACAAGAACTACTCGCCCTTCCAAAAAATGTATCATCATTAAATATGATCAAATTTCAAATTGAATTTAAATTCACTAAACAAACAAAATAATGTTTTAAAATTTTTATGACAGTATATGAGAAACATGAAAATAACATGATTTTTAAATTCATCCCTTTTTTTATGACAAATTATACACTTTAATGAAGAAACTTAAGTATTATTTAAAGGGTAGTTTAATGGTGATAGACTTTTTTTGAAAGACAAATGTTTCAAAGTAGCTAAAGTACATTTGTTTGAAATGTATATCTAGAAAGTGTTTGACCACCCAAATAACACTGTATAGTTGGTTTTGTGATTGAAGGGTAGTTTATTTATGACTGATTTTAGAAAACTCAAAGTATTTCCAAAGTGGCTAGAACGATTTTGTGTAAAATCTACATCTGGGACTGTTTTACATGACAAATAGAACTATGTATAAGCTGTCTCTTTTGGGGTGAAGTTTTTTGAGGGTTTTTGTCTGGTTTTATTAATATGAATTATTTAAAAAAAATTATCTCGATACTTTGTTCAAAAATATATCTCGTGTATTTTTTTAAAATTTAAGAACAATCATTAAATTTTAGCTTACTGAGAGC
Source organism: Timema cristinae (assembly GCA_039000515.1). Taxonomy (NCBI): domain Eukaryota; kingdom Metazoa; phylum Arthropoda; class Insecta; order Phasmatodea; family Timematidae; genus Timema; species Timema cristinae. Next base: position 34,802,503 of record JBCFYV010000001.1, on the reverse strand, counting down.
TTGTAGAACTTACCTTTAAAAATTTTTGAAGATTGTGTACTAATCCTCAAAATAAATTATTTTTCAAAAATGATTAATTCAAGGCTAGCTTATTTCGGATAGGTTTTAGAGAATTCCAAAAATAAACCTTTTTATTTATTTTACTGTAGTCTTTTTGGAATTAGTTTTCATGAAAAATAAGTTGTTTTTGTATTTTCTAAAATATTAAATTAAACACATACCGTAGTTGAGTTTTGAAAAATTGAAATTTTTCAAAAATATTTTGAGCAATTTTGTTCAGAACCTATATTCAAAGAATGATAAATATGTGATTAACTAAACGATTTTGTTTTTCTTAAGGAAGTCATATTCATTTTTAGTATACTATAAAACTATTTTTGAAAATTTTGTTCCAAACCATATCATACACATGTGAGAAAATGTGTTAATAATGTCTAACTTTTTTTTTTAATTCACCCTCCAAAGTAAAGAAAAATTTCATTTTATGCCTGATGAGATAACAAGTTTTACACGCCTGATGTAAGGCCACACAATAAGCTTATGTATGTAATATGTATATACGGATTTATCAGTCATAAAGTGGAATGACCAAGATTCAAATCCCAGTCCCGGTATCATTTTAACAATCATTCCATCATATTGTAACATGATTTTTTTACCCGAGGGGTACAAGAGAAAAAGTGGGAAAGTCCATTTTTTAACTCAAATCGAGTTAGTGCTACCATCTGTTAGACATTTATGATACCTTTCTAATGCACTTTAGAGTATGGTTAAAAGAGATCTCTGTCATATTTCAATTGACTTTTAAATAAATAATACACTTGAAATGATGGTAAACAGAGGAATTTTTTATAATTTATATTAACGTATAAATAAATAATACACTTGAAATTATGCTTAAGAGCGGCCTTTGTCATATTTACATTATATAAGAAAAAAATATTTACGAGGATTTTTATGGGATTTGAAATATAAAAGTCATCCTTGATGATGTGTGTAATGAAACTTCCTGCCACTTTATTTCCTTGTACGCTTCCTATAAAAGTTTATATGAATGTTTAAATTAATATAAACTTATCCAGATATATTAAGTCCAATACTTTATAAGAATATTCATCGTAGACTTTATCTCTCTTCAATCAAACTCACCAAAATCTAGACTAAACGCTTCATATATTTTCCATGGTAGTTTCCCCATGAATTTCACCTGTTAAACTTTCCTCAATCTACCTTCTGCTTCACTTTATGACACTCAATTACTGAGCAAGTGTAAAGTAAGGTTCTCCTGTATCACATTTCCTCCCAACCTTCATTCACGTAGATTAAAGTACAGTCCTTTACAAAACCACCTTATTTTCGACTCTTATTCCAGTAACACTTTCATGCCAGTTCTGAAAAGCATCAATTCATACTACCAAACCTGAATAGACTGAGAGTAAATTATAGATTTCAACGAACTTAGATTGCATTCACTTGGAGAGAAAATGGGAAAATCAACCCCAGTAGGGTAAATTAGAATAAAACTCGTGATTTTTGGTATATTGTAACTTTAATCTACCTATTATTTTGATAAAATAATGGACTTATTTTTATTCTAAAGTAATCTTCCTATTACATCAATGCCAACAAGTAATATTTTATTTTGTTATTGAAATCTAAGTTTCTTATTTAAATCTAACATAAAGTTAACGTTTTTGAAGTCTCTATTCTTAGGTATGAAAAATACACTTTTTTAACATTTTGAAGGTGCCCATTAGGCCCTTATTTAGTCTTTATATATTATCCTGTTGCGTATTAATATTTTTGATTTATTGTACTAAATTCAACGTTACGGGTTGTTCTGTCTCTTCAAGACTGACCCATTTGAATATTATATATATATAAAACAAGTTTTATAACTTTATCTTAATTTATCTGTGCAATTTAAAGATATTAAGTTATTATCTATTTGTTTGGTTTTCAACATATCTCAGTTTCATCAATGAGACCATGTAAAGTTTTCTGCTTTAATGTTATTCTATTTAAATAAACTGTTCATATTGTTGCTTTTAAATATTGCTAGTAATTTCCCTTTTTACTTGTTCCGTAGCTTACTCCCACTCCCTTTTATCCTATTCATGGCCGTAAATAAAATATAACAGAGTGGGGTTGTAACAATTATTGACGGCATTAGATTGAAATTGTAAGAATTAATGTGACCTCTCTTAACACACAGATTAATAACTATCACACAGCTTACAAATTAACAAATTAAAATAATAGTTACGCCTATTTTAACACTCATACCTAGATATTTAGATAAAAGAACTAACCTATATATATAAACAATATATATCAAGGGTGTGAATAATCTTAAAAACTTTCATTTCTTTTCGAATATTGGCTGGCTTCGGCTTCATTTCGAAAAATAATCTTGGTTTCTACACTTTGCGAAGCATAAACAATAAAAGTGTTGACAAAATTTGTGTATGTTCCAGTATTGTTTATAATGTTCTGTTGTTATGTACTCTCAATTTACTCTGAAAGGGTATCAAGCAGTCTTCCTTTGATGAATTACACTATGGACTGGCTCTAACTTAACTTACTTTTTAAGCACACAATATGGCAACCAACAGGGTAGGTTAACTTAATATCGTTGATGGTAAAAAAAAAAAAAGTTTACACGATTACAAAAATGCAATTGGCAATACAATATAATAGCAGTGTATTCCCCTATTTCAGTTTTCGAATGGTTTGAGTCGCCACTCTCGCAACAGATTGGACTGCCAAATACGGAAATATTGGTGTCCAAATTCAGGTCGAGTGTATAGAGGGTGTTTATTCCTAAGTGGTTTTCCACTATCTCCATGCAACTGCAGGTTCATTTTCTCTAAATGCAGCCTTGATCTTCCAAAACATTTTAATATAATTAGTAAATATGCGTATATTATGACACAGTAGCTACTAAAAAATATTTAATCAAGTCTTTAATTTTGGAAGAAATTTGTACATTTTGGTAAATAATGTTTAAATTTATATATAATTATTATACATGCAACGTATATTTGTTTTCAACATAAAACAGGCTTCATAAGATATTCTAACTTTGTTTTTACCTCACTTCTAATTAAAAAAAACTGGATATGCAACATTCCTAATAAATATAACCATCTTCAACACCACCAGGAATTTGACTCCTCCACACTGAGGGTTGAGACCACATGCTATGTTACCCTCCACTAGGACAGACGACGATCTTAGAGAGCTTATCTCTCGCAATACTATCCCCATTATTTCCCCTTCGTGTTAAAGTGCCACCACATAAGAAGAGACCAGAAACCGTATCCATATATGGAGAGGTGTGACGTCTGTAGCAGGCTTGAGTGGGACTGCACTTGATGTGGGTTCTAAAACGAGCAACAGACTCTGGTGTCGCTGACACTACTTGACGGAACTTATACAAAAGTTGAGTTTCAAAACTATCGTTTAAAGTCACACCTTGCTTCAAAACAATTATGAGCTTTCCTCAAGACAAAACTTGAAAATTACTTTTTTATCTATCAATTAGAAACACTCTTTAAATTAATATATTTATTTGACGTATTAATATTGCACTTTCACTTTTTATCACTTTCTCATTTATTCTCATGAAGCTAAGTGTGATCCCATTTCTGACCCACTGTTTCACAGATGAATTTTGAAAGTGCTAGGGATCGAACCTAGGACCTCTGGATCTGTAGCCAGTAACTCTGACCCCTAGACTACAAAGGCAGTTTGTACTTACACTTTCATCCATTTCAAGAGGTATGCGGAGTAAACTTCAAGGTCATATGATCAGATTTCCCGATAATAAGGTTGTAAAGAGTTCAAATTCCAGCTGGCTGTACTGAGGGTGGTATTTCCTAAATAGTTTCCCGTTGTCTCTTTACGTGAATGCGAGTATATTTAATCTAAATTACATATTTATAGCCCATAACTTATTACCTTATTAGTGTAAACAAAGGAGGATATCCTGGATGGATAGTAAAACTCGATTAGAAGTAAATAGTGATAAATATTTGTACCAAGCTCTTATAATTTAAATACCAGTAAACAACCCACAAAACCCTTAAGGAATCCTATAATAAGAATTACACATTTAAAAACAAATTTTCTTTGTTCATGTATTTCCTTTCTCAAACCAGTAATGAAAAAAGTATTGAAACAAAGTAAAAAAACGAATATGTTAAATGTGTTTTCCGTTTGCATAAGAAATTTCTCTTTAAGGAATTTGCATTTCCAGTATTTTTTTTTTTGTTTGTTTGTCTACTTTGTATGAGATAAAAAAAAAACAGTAGACCATCGAAGATGCAAGATGTAAATCTAGGGTATTTGTTATCCACTACGATCTTCTTAATTTAAAATGTACATTTTTACAACGAAGCTTGAGGAAAGATAAATAAATAGTGGATTTTATATTTTTTTCAATAGTTCTGAAGATATAAAAACATATGGTAATAAAAAAAATATGTTAAAACGTGTAAAATTGTTTATTGGTTTGTTAGTCACACAATTTGAAAATTGGCACTTATCTTTTAAAATATTTAAAAACTATAGTAAAAAGTGATTGTGCTCAAATGAACGTAACAGCTTTTTAGCAGATTTACACAAAATATTATTACACTCCACACTTTGTGTGACTTTATCGAATCCTTTGGTTACATCCAAAGGGGGTTATGTGGTCTAAAACTTCTTCTCTGTTGATTGGAAACCTCCGGTTCGTATCTCTTGCGGTGCGTAACTAAATGATTCTCAAAACTATAGTGTTTATAATCTGATATATTGTATAATGTGAAAATTAAGATGGAAAGAAATTATTAGTAATTTAATATTTTATATATTTTGAATAATGTTTTATTTGAAATAAACTTAAGGAATGGAATATTATTGACTTAAAAGTATTTGTTGATATAGCTAAAGTTATAAATAGTATATAACAATGCTACATTTATACATCCATACATCTATAATCACTCCGTTCCCTTACGAGGTAGGAAAGAAATTGTATAAAGGTCTATAGCTCAAAAAAATAACTCATTTAATCCATCCTCACTTACAATATCCACTCATACCTTTCCTTACATACTTCCTTCGCTTCGACAACATCCATACACCAAGTCATGGATGCGGTTTATTTTAAAATCTCTTAATGTTTCTCTTTATCACACATTCGTCCACAACAGTTAGCCTCGTCTTATATCGCCTACCTCTTCCATTTGACCTACACACTTTTCCATCATATATTTTCTTCGTCACACCATCCACACTCATCCTATCAACATGCTCAAACCAGCGTAAGACGCTTCTTTAACATTGACCTATTGACATCCTTTTTAAACCGCGCTCCTTCAGAACCCATTCATTAGTAACTCTGTTCAAATCTCACTAGTGATAGTAATATAAATACAAAAATTAATATTTAGAGTTTAATATTAAATTAAGTAATGATAATGATGTTATCATCACACCTCCTATAGATCAACCTAGACCTTACACAACATTCAACCATTAATGCCGTTAATTTATCACTGTGAAAGAGTACCCATATTTCAAAAATTACAAGTCGATCAGCATTGTCAAGAATTTAACCCAGGACCTTTTTATGAGTAGTCAGTTACGCTAACGACTGAGCTAAGATGTTATAATTTAGGCGAGAGAGTAGGGAACATGATTTAGGGATATAATTTTACATTTTTTTTATATCAAAACACCCTTTGGGTAAAATAAATAAAATAGTTCTCCAGTAGAAACATAGCATTTAATTTTCATCACATGGTGATATCAACATTTGTTGAATATCTGTCAATGGGGTCCTGAAATCTAATGACAAATTTTTCTCCTTTTTTTAAAAAAAAGTTTCATATCTAACGCCACTATGCTCATGAACCGTTGAAATCATAATCTGAATAAAATTAACAATACGTTATTTATTTCGATTAAAAGAAAAATCGCTATAAAAACTGCAAAAACGCCTCCTTTAACTCGCATTCCTTACCCTCCAACATTAAAACATATATTTCATGTTAGTATACAACAGGTGTATGCTACTAGTAACCCATGCTTATATTTTCTATGATCTATGAATGTTCCCCGTTTCACATTTTAAGGTTAAAATAGCAACCGACGTCGCTTTCTTGGGGAAATTTCTGACTATGTCAGCGAAACAGCTCCTTAAGGCAGGGTAAGGGAAGAGAGAGAGAGATAAATGCTTGTTCGCTCGGGTCACAGATGGAAGCACTGTCGGGACAAGAATAAATGTGGTCCTACGTCGGGACAGGCGCGGAGAAAATGGAACCTCACCAGTTTCCAATAAAGTTTTGTCTGTCGACTTACATATACATATATATGTATATACATAAAAATGTAATAAAATACGTATGACATATCATCTTCTTATATACTTTCATTCTGAATAAAATGAAGAGTAACGATCCAAATAGATGGAGATGGAGAATATTCCATTTACTTTTTTATTGCACTTCAAACTCGTTCAAGAATATATTTATGTTAATTATGGAATATACTACATTAAAAAAATAAATTTAAATAATATATCCATAACAGCAAGTAACTCTTGATTTAAGGAGAATGTCTTGGTCTGCGAAAGGTATCAATCACTGTTGGGCCCCGTGACTCAAAATACAACTAACTCGGTCGTTTTATAGACTTACTTCACTATTCTGTTCAAGCTTATGCTCCCTTTCACCATTAACCTACTACCACCCTTTATTACGTCAATAAGGAGGGTAAAGAAAACTATGACACTTCTAATCTCAGGGTAAAGAGGAAAGCGCGTTCTTAGTTTTCAAATATCTTAAAATTAAACGTTGTGAGCATATAAAAAACTATATATGTTTTCATCAAGCCTAGTCTCATATCTCAGCAAATATAAAATAAAAAAGTATTTTATATTGATCTATTGTCTCATTTTCACACATTTCTTCTATTGATAAGACTCAAACCATAGGGTGGTTAAGGAAAAAGAGTCATGTCTGGATCATTCAAATTTATGCTGTCGTGAGCCATATTTTGGAATAACGCATCGTAGAATTTACTATTGCGTTAGAGTTGAAAGTGTGTGCGACAGTTTCTCGCTTATTGAGGCGGCTCCCTTACCAGTTCAAATAGGTTAACTAAAGGATAATACTAGCTCCTAGATTTTGGTGTGCGCTCCATCCAGACTAATAATAAACACACGTGAATATGATAGAGATGTGTAAGATAAGCTAAAATAAAATTCACCTTATCATTAGCAAAAGAGTGAAAATTATACTTGAGGAAAAGAGTACCATCTCAATGGACTCATTTGGATCCGAGCCTTGATCTAACACCAACAAACTAGATCTAACCAGAATAATGCCTTTTTCGCGTGTACGCTGATGTTAATAGCTGTGTATTCATTAATTTAAAAAAGTTATGTTAAGTTTAAAGAAAAGTGTATTTATTAGTATAGGATGCAATTGGTTAACAGAAAGTGACCTATAGTTAAGGGCAATCATGCTTCAGAACATTTTCGAAAAAACAAGATTTTTCTCATTAAAACTAATTCTAATTGTGTTTCGATTTAAATTATATCTCAAAGCTGTTTTAACAGATGAAATTAGATATATCAAATTTTCCAAACCAATTAACTACATGTGTTTGATTTTTTAAATTTGACTTAATAACGTACTATAGAGAAACTTGTAAATATTTCACTACGATCAATTGAATATTTTCTAAAGTATTAAATATATACTACCAAACATAAAAATTACATCTGTATTTAAGAGTATGTTTTTATTTGTTTACTGTATATCTTATCGTGCTAAGGTTTTAAATGACTTTCAAATTAATGGTGGATTAGATATTTTGGCCTTTAGGAGGTCGTGTTTTTAAAAAAGTTTGAGGCAAATCTCATAGTGTTTATAGTTTTTAAACATCGCCTTATATAAGACATTTTTGCGTGGATATACCATATATGACTTTCTCGACATTTAACCAACATTTTAACTCATTTTAAGACCCACGGTTACTAGACTAGATGGTAGGGGTCAGGCGCAGGTCCAATTTAGTGATGACGTAATCTGGACACCACCAGTTAACCCGGCACGTTAGCAGTACTCTAAACGAGCATTTGCATATTACAGATTATCTAATAATACACTTATGACGCTTCAACTATTCATTTATGTCTTTTAACTGTATCGAAATCTATTGTTAAATTGCACCCGATTACGGAATAATAATATTGCATTTTAGCTTTATTCAGCAGAATACATAATGCATGGAAAATATAACAACTATCAATCAACCAGCAATATTTCAATGTTATATTTATGAAACAGTATAATATTTAAAAAGCTATATCATTCATGATATTTGCTTGGTAATTGTATTGTTACATAGTCATAGGACAATTTTATAAAATTCAAATATTTTATTTAAATTGTATGAATCAATATAAAACAATGCCGTCGTAAATAAAACCAATATTCTGGTACAAGCTCAGTTTTAGGTTTGTTTGTTGATATCAACTATGGCATAAAGTGTATTTATTTAATTTTTAAAATTTTGTGCCGAGCTGATGGATATTAGCTCACACAATCATGTGACCTTTTCACCTCTCAAGAGATAGTCTATGTTTCATGAACTACCCTTCTGATTGGTCTCACCTTGAGCTAAAAGTCTATGTGAGTGTGTAATGAGGTCATCGTCTATAAGATTTATTTCGGTCAAATGCAGTAATCAAACATATCAATAAATTGTAATATTGGGGCTTCACTTGTTTCGTATTGCCTCTTTCTCTCTGCTCTCACTGCGCATGCGCTCCCTCCCACCCCCCTTAATGACCGCTCTGGGCTGTGCTGTTGCTGTAAGACGTGATTGGCTGACACCTTTTCTCCTTTTTCCTTATCAGTCTAGAAGTTGATTTAATATACCACTCAAGCAGAATAAGAGAAAGGACTTGTAATCATTTGCGACTAATCGGTTCTCTCTTCTCTAGTGTAGTGGTAAATCTGAGTAGGCCCCGGCCGAAATGGAGTCCGGTGGAGTCAACGCAGGGGCTACCCGTAGGTAGTATCCCGCCTCACCTGGATCAGCAACACCACCATTGTCTATCGCTGGTGCACTAGACGTGCGCCGCCTGCTCTACCACTGGTGCACTAATAACGCTGCACTGTCACAGCTGATTCCTACGTTTGAGTTGGGTTTCGCACAGACTGTTTGCTGGTCGGAATGGCTAATTCCCCTCTACGTACAGTTTGTACTGTTGCTCGCCGAGCTGTGTATCTGTTACTATGTAATTCTAAAAGTATAGCAACGAGTAATGTTAAAATTAAGCATCGGCCCAACTTATTTGGGAGTCATGAAGTGCTCATTTCTTTTTAAGTCAATCCCCTGGTAAATTGATGTATATAAGTATTGAACTTATACTGATATTACAAGAGTTGTCACAAGTGTTAATTGGGGCATGATAGCTTAATGAACAGATATAGTTTCTTGCCGATGTATACTACTTGTGTTGTTTATTGTGCTAAGCGGCTTATCCAAATGAGTTTGAGTTATATTAGAATTATGTTTATATACAGCCATCACTATGGCTGTGTAGCTAATTAACGTTAGATTGGTTGCTAAGCAATGTTGTTTGAATAGCCAGGAAAGGAACGTCTTGAGTCACTAATGGAGAGTGCTAGATGTGTTTTGATGACCTAATTAGGTCTCTTGGCCCTGTATATGTATATTGTATTGTGTTATTATGGGATCCTGTACTTTACTGCTTATTATTGGTTCTACCCTCGGGCAGCCTTTATATCGTTATTGCAAGTTTATTTGAAGCCGTGTAGATGTCCTCCTTATGTCGTACACTCGTTGTACTTGGACTAGCTGGGTATACCTTGTAGACAAGTTTTGTTCGTGAGTGTGGCCACTATAGCTCTAGGCTGTAGCTATTTTGCCCTAACTGGGGTTAATTATCCTCATATAAGAGGGACTAGGTTAGTGCCTCCTTATTGTGACTATGATGTTAACTCACTATTAGTTTTTATAGATATACCAATTAGTCACTTAATTGATGGATGCCTAAGTAGCTAGGTTTCTTAAGAACCTTAGTGAGTACAAGCTGATAAGTTAGTGGTATTTTTCTTTGGGGTACATATATTAAACCGATCGAGCACTTTCTTGAGGTTAGTTCAAGGGATTTCTCTAAATTTTTATAATTATCGACCCTCCACTGTTCACTTCGTTGCAGTGGGAGAGTCGTAGGTATTGTCTTCTCGGGAGCCTTTATTATCTGGGATATTGATCCCAAAGAGTAATTGCTTTAACCCCTATTGGCTCATTTTCCTCTACTCACAACGCTCATTATTTTGGAGGTTTTGTTTTCAGTTTATTATGTATTTCTTTATCTATGTGTTGTGATACTACACTTTACAATCACATTATACTTATTACATAAGAAAACGGAAACCAAATGAACTATCCTTAATGTCACATATTGTACTCGGTTATATGTCTCATTAATAATGTGTTACACCCCCTTCTCCTCAACTGGACAAGGGCAGGTGAACACGTACAATAAGGTAAATAGGGCATGAAAAAAACAAGAAAATGAGTTAATTGCAGAAGAGCGTTAGGACCGCATATTTGTTGATAGGCCTATACTTGGAACTATTCAATCATCTGCCGCCATGAACCCTTCTCATGTACCATCCACTACCATACCTAAAGACTCAAAAGGAACGGTACGAGAGTCTTTTATTTGATCAGCCAAAATTACTTTGAACTTGTCGATGTAAATTAAAGATTGCGAGTCTAATAAATAATTATTTATTTGAGAATAGATTAACAATAATTATATATGTATATATGTGACTATATATATATAAGTAACAACAGATAGTTACAAGAGAATTACATAAAATAAAAAAGGGGTTATGCCCATAACTATACTGAGGCGCTGTATCCATAGCAACCTTATCCTAACAATTACATTCACTACGTAGCTTACAGCCCCTTAACAGGCCTCAGTGGCAACCCGCAGTGCGCGCTTCATAGTTACAAAACATTGGCGTATTACTTAAATGCCAACCCAAAAAGAAAGTAATATACTTATATTATTCTTAGCCCAAATTAATCCAGGCATTCGCCTTGTAAAGGTAAGTTAAAGAAAAATATAAAAGGTCCCTCATAGTTTCAATCACGGGACAACAAGCCGGAAGGGCAAAACCCTGGCAATATATTTAACAAATTATATATAGCATTACGTCATATTAATCTACGTACTTATCCATTCTTACAATATTACAGAAAATGACAGATGAAAGTCGAAAGGAAATTTAGAATGTACTGGCCAAAAAGAGAATTTAGACCTAACCTATAGTCTATTTAAAATATTCTTTAAATATTTTCCAAACAGTAAATTTTGAGTAGTACGGCCGAAATTTGAATTTATACCTTTGGGAATAATCCCATCCCGTGATGTGTGTCCAAGACACGGGCAAACCAAGAAGTGCCGCTTAAGGCAAACGACATCAGATTATAAGCAATTTTTCTCTGAGAGGAGGGGAACATAGGGGAAGCAAAAGAACATAGTAGAACATTCACATGAAACAGCGGGATTGGTGGTAAAGAACAAATAGGTCATTGGAGAGACGTCGGGAACATCACGTGATCACTGTCAGACCACTTCCCATGGGGCAACGTGAGAAATGCCACGCTCACCACGCAACACCTCCACAGTCTATCAGTTACGCCTTTTCACTCGGGGCGAGAACAATGTACACGGGCCGGGATGTTTGTTGATGAGACTTCACACACGGAGACCGAGAAACGGGGCAGTTTTGGTGAGTCTTGTTATGTCCACTCTTCGTGGTTGTAGACTTGGTGTTATTTAACTCATATTTGCTTCTTGCTTGTAACGTTGATCTCAAGCAACGTTACAATAAAACTCTGTATTATTTGTATTTCTTTCTTTATGTGTGTGTTACCTTCTCTAAGCCTTTAGGGAGGGTACACTTATAAAATGTTCCAATAGTTATTACCATCTGTATTGCTTACCATTAATTAGTAACAATATCTTATAATATTATTATTATTAGCACCGCGTCTTACTACCCGTTCGGGTTATACGCACTTACGCTAATGTGTAATGGTAGGGGGATTGTGAGATGAAATGATGGACCTACAGTTTAACGTGGAATCCGAACCACGGTGGAGGCCTGGCATTACCCACATTCACAAGATGTCTTGTCAGAGGTGAAGGAAGGGTTTGGTAATCAGATAAATCTTTGCCGGGACCGAGGATTGAACCCCGGCCGCCAGCACAGAAGTCTGACACCTTACCCCTAGACCACCAGGTCACCATCTTATAATAGACTTCCAGTTAAAACTATTGAACCACTTTCCTAATCTTTCTGTTTTATTTTCTTCCTTCACTAGTGGTACGTTTACTGCATTTGTAATTTTTCTTGGCTCTACGTCTATTTATGCCTTTCATTCTAATAAACGTACGGGTTCTTACAAAACACAAAACCACAATTTCGTCGATTTCAAGGAAATTAATTTTCTGTCCTTCAATTTTGGGAAAACACCAGTACACTGGTTACCAAAGCCTCCATGAACGTGGCCAAACTATTTTTTTTCCATTTTTATAACACTGTTGACCAATTCTCCCGTAGTTTGCAGCCAGTTCATTCCTTAAGGAGAAGTGTCTCTGGTCAGTGTTCCGTACATGCTAGCTTTTCTTGATACTTCTTCTCTCTGTAGGCGATATAGCTGGCGATAATTTCCAGTAGCTCAGTCATCTCTTCAATAGTTGTATGTGTCGAGTCATCTTGAAAATGTTTAAGGAGGCCATCGACGTTGGTTGGGAACGCAACATCGTATTCATTGTTAGTCTGTTCGATTAGGGTGGACGCTTCGGTTTAGTTTTCATCACTATTATGTGACATGGCATGAAAGAACCGCGTCTTGTGTAACCTCAGAGAGAACTATTGCACCGAGTGTTTGAAATTCTATTTCAAATAGACAGTTTTTACTGTTAATCATTTCACCAGCATTGTGGCTCAATATTAGAAACTTAGTTCTATGAGATACAGTGGTGTGCAGAGGATGGTCATAAAATCGTCACGGTCCTTGAATCCGAGGAAGTATGTTCGGTTACATCTAGATACCAAAATATAAGTATAACCTTCAGATTTCAAATATTTAAACAGACCACGAATGCTATTTATAAACATCAAAAACCCCTTTGAAAAGGAAGAAGTTCGGCTGATGTTTAGCGCCTCATCTTGCTCATTTATACATATGCCATAAACACTTTTCAAATGTTATGTTACCACACTGGGATTCTAGAGTTTAATACGTTAAATCTATGGTTTACAATCTTTATAGTTTCTCCTGGATGATTGAACAGGGGGAAGTTTTGGCATATTGCTTTTCCAACAGTCAGTGAAAACAGTTCTGCGGCTTTCCTTACTTTCTGCCACTCTGTCCCATCACCAAGAATATGCTTCATAGATAGTTGATAGTTTTCGCATATTGTAAGTCTTCTTCGTATCTTTGCGTTTCAAATAATTTTATAAATGCTTGTTTTGCAACGCATTTTCCACATTCACGTTTATATCCCTCATCAAGCAGGTGATTCTGTAATAGCTACAGAGCATGTGGGACAACACTAAAACCCCATATAATATTTTGAACTTTACTTGTTGGATTTTTCATATACGGTTTATCCAACGAGATACTCAAATCGGATATCAGTTTTCTATTTGAAGGCCCCACGTAATAGACAAATGCTTTCACTCTGAAGCTAGTGTTTTCAACCACTTGAATGGTTTAATTTAGCAGTTCTTTTGTGACTGCTGTGTCCAAGTTATAACATATAGGTTGCATCAACTTTCCAACTAAACATCTTATTACCATGACTTGGACATTGTTATGAGGCCCTCTAATTAATTCTTCACTTTGATCAAAACAAAGATCACTGTTAACCTTTATCTCATCGAAGCTAAGGATAACATCTTGTTGAAATTTTGTGAACAGGCTTACTTGTGTTTTTAAAATGTCGGTATTGAGGCCAATAAATCCTGGAGAAACAGAAAATTGTCTAAAACGCCGTTTGATGGTAACTTCCCTGGGAAGTGGATATTTTAACTCAGCTCTCACAAAACCCAGCGCTTTGTATGATATTCACCGTAAAGTGACAACTTTAGCAATATCATCGGAAGACCAATTTTGAAACCTTGTTGTTGACTTGCAGATAAATCACCCTCAAATACACGAGAAATGTTATTTAATTGTATTAACTCTTAATTTGCTGAATTTAGTTGTTCTTGCAGGTTCTTAATTTGTTGTTTTAACTTGTCATTTTCATCTTTCATAGTTTTTATCCTACAAACAGTTCAGCAACACTACAACTAAGTTCCTGTGTATTTTCATGGCCCATTTCTTCATTTACAGATTTATTTCGTAAGCAGTCTGTACCATTTTTTGATGATGATTGTGAAAGTTATTCTACTTCTTTGCGAGTATTTAGTTTTTCTGCCCATATTTTACTGTCATTACAATTGGGCCTAGTTGGGTTTAAAACAAGGCTACATATTGGTAGATTTAAATGATGAACTGACTTACGCTCTAACACATGTTTTATAGAAAGATTTAATAACTCATTTTTTAAATCCCTTATACAGTCTAATTTATTAAAATGTATTGAGCACACATGAGCAATATCAACGGTAATGAATCGGCCCACTTGCAAGGATTTATCCACTTTAACCTAATCTCATTGTTTTTAGTAAACTGGTAAAAATGAATGCTTATGTCCTTTTGGTGTCTATCGTGATTAGTACAACTGGCAATTGCACAACACACCATTGTTACAAACTCAATAGGATAAAACTACACTATTATTACATAAGTAAACACACTCAGTGATTGACGTGTAGCTCTCATCCTAAGTTAGCTTGGTGTCCCCTTGACGTCAGGGGACAGGGCTTGCCACTGTGCATACAGCTCGTGACCACAACTGTCTAGTCTAGTATCAGTGTTAATACCCAAATGATGACCATTCCCCTCCAATTTCAGCATTACGACACTACCACTATATAAGAGTATATGTTTCACAATGGTCACTGGTCCAGGAAATATAAGAATGTCTTATTCTCAACAAGTTCGTTCAATTTGCTTCACTGACGAGGTTATCAATCGGCGTTTGAGTACTAGCCGTACGTGGGTTTTTCTCTCTCCAAACGACTTCTTACTCTTGATACACGTAAATGAGGGTATTTTTAACCTAAGCTTATCCTCCCAACATCATTAAAGTGTGATAATACTGGCAGGTAATACGACGCGGTGAGAGAATAAATTATATTTAAAATAACTGCGTGTTAAGCTTTCTGATATCTGTCCGGGCTATTTGCATATGTACACAAATGAAAACGGAATGACTAGGGTATAATATGCAGGGATCGTATTGATATTTGTGCAAATTCAGGTAAAGTACCTCTAATCCCCTTTAATAAATTGTACATACAATCATATGGTAAAATAATAATAAGAGTTACTTTAATTTGGTTAAAGATTTGTGTATCTTTTATTGTACGGGTTTTAATTGTAAAAATAGGTCTGTGGTTTATTGGGTATTCTTATATTATTATGTATTCACATTAACTACGCTAGTGGGGTAAGAATGAGGAAGAGAACTTTAAAGGGAATATATTCGGATTAGTGTAGAGGGAGAGTGGAAAACCATTTAAATAAAAGCACTCGATACACCCCGCTGAGACTCAAACCCAGTCCACCTATCACAAGAAAACAATATATAATAGACGATAGTAACCCTTAGTCCACATTTCCATCTAATATCTAGGCGCTATATTGCATACATAACTGCTTTCATTTGGTGCTGTAGTTTGTTAAATATACATTTATATGTATTGAGCTTAATATTTATATTTTAAATAATAAGTACATATATATTATTTAATTTACATATGTTATATATAATTCATTTCTAAGAACAGTCTCAAAACCCACATCAGTGTCAGACATTATTTCCTAAATGGTTTCCCACTTTACATCCATGCAAATTCATGTACATTTATTCTAAAATTCTACCTTCCTCATCTCCATTCCTCTAACAAATTTAATGTGTGCGTATAATACGAATGGGTACTTATATTCGACTAATATTTATTTATATTATATATAAAGTAGAAATTGTGTTTGTGTTCAGAAAAATAAAAGGCATTTATAGATAAGATGGAAAGCTGAACGTTCGCGGTAAGGTTGAGTGATTACCCAATTTAACCAGAAAAGTCTAAACATGGGAAATTTAAAAATAGGGCTCTAGGAAATAGGGGAGAAGTTATAATTAGAAAAAAAACTTTAAAGACGAGGTATCAAACTAATGTTTGTATACAGGTAGAGAGACAACTCCTGATAACCAAATAAATCTTGAAATATGTAAATTATAAGAGTGAGTTAGTGAAAAGAGTGTGAAGGGGGGCTTAAAACAAGCAAAAATAATAAAATTAATAATGTTTCTATGTGGTAAAAAGTTGAAATTCAATATAGGCAGCTAAAGGGACCATTCCAAATATTTATAAAAATTCTTAAATCTTTCAATGTCTAAGTAGGGCCCCAAAAAATAGAGGAGGGGTGTGTAACCAGAAACAAAACTTTTGGGTACGGTCAAAAAAAATTTTGAGGTCAAATAGAAGACAACTTGAGATAACCAAAAAGTCTTAAAAATTGAAATTTCTAAATGGTTATTAGAAGAATAGAGAGAGATTTAAATTTCCGAAACTGATAGAATAAACTACTTCCCAGTGTGTTAGAAAACTTAAATTTGAAAAAAAAAATAGTAATGGGGCCACTTAAAATAACAAAAGAATCTCAAAGTTTTAAATGGGACCCTGGGATGTAGGAGAAAATGGGTGTGGGAAAGGGTACAGTAAAAATAACTTTTGGCTGTGGTGGAACATTAAACTTGGGAGAGCAGGTAAAAGGACTTCTTCAGATAAAAAAATAAAACAGAACAAATTGGGAAAATGACTAGTGGGAGGGTGGGACAACATTTTCAAAACTAATATAAAAACTACTTCTTTGTAATAAATAACTGAAATTTAGCTAGTGGGCTTAGGGAATATTCGAAATAAGCATAAAGGTCTGAAAATTTTAAAATTTTAAATTGAAATTCCAGAAGATTTAGAAAATAATTTGTTAGGGATTTTAAAAAACTAACCAACCAGAAATGTAGAGAGAACACACTATATAATAAAATTAGAATCGATATTTTATCCTTTTAAGTGAGGGCTGGAAAATGAGGTTTTATAAATGGTAAAAACTGGGAAAATAATTTACTTATCAGTGTGGTGGAAAATTGAAATTGGGATGTATGGTGTATGGAACACCCAAAGCACAATGAAAAACATTATTGGATGTAAAATATGAAGAACTTGAAAACGGGAAGGGTCTCTCCTTAAAATTTCTAAATCTGAATAAAATGCATCCTCTATGACCTTATCAATATAATTCCAACAAATCTTGATTATAAGTATAGCTAACTATGCTAGAGTGTACAAATTTCAGCCAACTGGTCAGTTAGTATTCTAGCAGCGTGCACTAGGGGCGGTGTCACTAGGGTATGGTTTTCTATATTTTCTTCGGGTAGATTCTGGTGCGTTCCTTTTAATTTGACACATAGCTTCTGTCCCATTAGAGGCATTTGTTAATATTTCAAACAATTTTTAACCCACCTATATTATCTGTAACTTTTATTTAATAAAAAATGTAGTTAAAATCTAGTAATTTATGTATATAAAGTATTAAAATAGTAGTAATATTCAATTATTGATATGTGAAAAGCACTATAAGTAGCTTGCTCCTGCCAAAACATTATATACACAAAGTGTAACTTATCGCTTGAAGCAAACAAAAGGCTAACCTACAAACCAAATCAAAAGTGTCAGAATAGTAAGAATGGATTAGCAGTGAAAAATAATAATAATAATAATGTGAGTTGGTCGGTATTACACACTGGCGTATTTGGCTAACGCGCTTGTCGTGTTGAACTCGACTGCTGAGCACGGGGAGATCGAGGCTCGAGTCTCGATCGGGTGAACTGGGGGTGATTTTTCCTAAATGGTTTTCCACTCTCCGTCCACGCAAATGCGGGTTCACTTCCTCTAATTCTACCTTCCCAATTCCTAATCCATTAGCGTAATTAGTACTTAAAGCGTATAACCCGAACGGGTAGTAAGACGCGGTGCTAATATTATTATTATTATTATTATTATTATTACACAGTAGTGTGCTTGGGACTGCGCTTCTGCGTCAATAACGTTATTACGTCAATTCTTGGACAAATCACCGTGCTTGGTTAGCAAATCAACGCCACTACCGTTTCACTCACATTAACGACCCACTCAGTTTCATTCTTGCAAACCGGTCAAATACCTCCAGTTAGGGTTAACAGATTTGGAATTGAAAAAACAGGACAATCTAGTCTGAAATCAATTGAAATGGAGAACATTTTAAGATTAAACAAAATTTGAGATACAAACTTTTATTACAAAGAAAACATTAACGTCAACATTGAAATAATATTATAGCCTTATATTTGTTAATAACGGTTATAGCTTCATCTAAATATCAGATTATTTAAATTAAAATAAGACATTTGGATATGAGAATTGAACTCCGGGCCTTTGATATAATACGTCAATGCTCTAACTACTGATCTGTCCAGAGCTTAGGGTCATTCTCCACTCATATCTTAAGGCAGAGTCTGTAATAGACGTCCAAAAATCGTTTGCTCCAAATTTCCCACTACTGAACTACAAATGATATAGCACAGACGCGTAATACTATTATTATTAATTATTATTATATTATTATTATTATTATTATTATACCTACACTTCTACACCAGATAGACCCGCCTCGTGGCGTAGTTGACTAATGCGCTTGTCGTGTTGAGCTTGACTGCTGAGGATGGGGAGATCGAGGTTCGAATCTCGGTCGTGTGAACTGGAGGTGGTTTTTCCTAAATGGTTTTCCACTATCCCTTCACGCATATGCGGGTTCACTTCCTCTAATTCAACCTTCCCAATTCTAAATCCATTAACGTAATTAGTACTTAAAGCGTATAACCCGAACGGGTAGTAAGACGCATTGCTAAATATTAAAATAAATAATACACCAGATAGCCTAAAGATGCATTCGGACAGCTGCATTTACTACCGCTGTGAGAATATTTTTAAATAACTCGTTAAACGTAAAACCGTGTGCGCCGTTCTTGTTCTGTTTGGATTTATTTCCCCACACAAACCAAAAGTTCAAAAACATCAACCATGTCATAAATCATAAGGCTCTGTTTATTATTTAAGAATAAGTCATGGTGAGTGTTATCTATTTTTGTAGCGTTATTTGCAACCATCATGGATCGAACTACATTTCTGTTAGTGTGTAAATTGTGGCACCATTTTAAGCAAATTCTCTTATTTGTTTTCAGCGACCGTTTTAATTTAGAATAATGATATAGTCCATACACCATAAGAGTGGTGGTAACTGACCGCTAGTAGAATATTTATAAATGGTAAAAAGAATAACATATTACTACTTGTTATATTTTATCTAGATATTTTTTGTCACTCCGCATATTTTAGTCTAATGACTTCCTTTATTTTTGTAATTTAGTTAACTCCTGAAGATGGTATTTCTATTATACCAAAACATGTTGAAAAATAAATTCTACATCTGGTATTCAAACCAACTGAGAAACTAAACAGCAAGGGAATTTTTTTCAAAAAGATAAAACTAGCTATTTAATATTTCTAACAAAATATATACAATTAAAATTAAATATTTTGTTCTTAAAAAATTTAAAATTTCACACTGAATAATCGATTAATTTTATTTGTTGACTTACGTCTACAATTCCAGTTCATATTAAAATATAATGTCAATATATACCTTTTAATTTTACGATATTTTACTTCCTATGAGAAATTTTATTAATTTTACACTAATATTATTGTGTTTGACTTACCTTATTGTTTCACTTGAATTATATAAGCTAGTGGTTCCCAAACTTGTTGAATGGCGTACCACCCCAGCTATTTCCATAACAATTGGGAGTACCACCGTGCTGCTGATTGTTGAATATTTACTATTTTGGTAAATTTTTAAGCTGCCCATAATTATTATAGCACAACTGCAATGCTGGCTGCTTCGGCAATCTGGGCTTTAATCAGTGTTACTGCCCCCTCCAATCAGTGTTTAAATCTGTCTTACTTTGGTTAGAGCTGGTCCACAGACAATTAATATACCCAGACACTCAACCCCAGGTTAAAATGGTTGCACTCGTTTTGGCGTCTTGAGTCCTTCAACACTAAGATCGCTGTGGTCAGTTCTATTATCACCCAGCAGTGACACTAGCTAGTCCCAGTGTTGAAGGACTCAAGCTGGCAACAGGAGGGTAGTAAAATCACCGTAAGGTTGCGACTGTTTCTTGCCTGTCTGTAAACTGGTCCGAATATACTTATAATATTTAATGAGGCCGTGTCTTTTTCATACCTTAATTTGATAGTTTCGTTTGGCTTCTCATGGCGTAGCACTAGGAATAATTGGACGTACCAATCATGGTACGCGTATCACAGTTTGTTAACCACTGGTCTAAAGTGTATCAAAAGTACAGTATTTTTTGAAACAACTATTTCTCATTGTATTTAATAATCAAAGTATACCTATTAATTATTTAATATTAATGTATTAATTACGATTGTTTTTAATTAACATAATATTTACAATAATTCTTAGTATTTTTAATCCATTTAATCTTTTTCTCAACTAATGCAATCTATTTGAACTCACTATAAATTGTCAGTTTATTTAATATATTTAATTAATTTTAATTGCAATAAAATGTTTAATAATTTAGTTTAAAATCTTAGTATCTCATCATAAAACAAATGGTCTGTTATGATGCCAAAAGTAACAACAAATCCACATATGATCTTACAGATCATATGGTTTGGCCAATTGATACATGAGAGTAGATCTAGTAACTTATTTTTAGATGTCATCTACACTTCTATTGTCGATAGGGTTTAGTTTTATTCCCTCTAAGTATCTCTTCTGATTCCTAATCCTTAAACTATGACTGTACTCTACACTTAATATACCCTAAAAATTATCATTCTTAGTTTAAACGTTTACACTATTGCCGTACTTTAAAACTACACTCTAGTGTAAGTGATAGAGCTGAGCTTGTTACATTTCGGATTAGAAGTAGTGTACACCTTAGAAAATAAGATAAATAATTTGAAGAAATTAAATTTGAAAATAAAATAAATTAAATGATTTTAAAGAGGTACATATTTTTTTTTTCTAAAAGAAATTGTTTCATTTTTAAAAAGGTGATAAAAAAAAACTTTGAAAAACTGAAGATAATAACACTTTTATAACTGAGGTCGAAACCTCAAGTTTTATGACGTCCCGAAGCAAAATCCCTCCGAGACTAAACTTTGCATTTGACGAACTTATCCTTCCACCCTACTCCCTCTTATCACCACACCTCCTCCCCCCCTAACCCTTCCAAAGACCTCCGTCCTTAGCTCTCACCCCCACACCCATTCGCTTCTTCAACCAGCCATGTCAAACAAGTTCGCTCTTTAATCCAAACCTAATGTCCCATATTTTTGTTAGTTTCTTTCTCGAAAGTTCCGAGTCAAACTCTTGAAACAAGATCTGTCGTTGAAAAGTATCGTCTGACACCTCAGGGAAACGAACCCTACAACTTTTCTAGTTTTCCCTGAAATTGCGTGGCTGTGCTCCGTGGAAAAATGCTTAAGGTCTCACACTTGGCCTTGACCTGGATAATTTTATTATTATTATTTAGCACCGTTCAGGCTACACTCAATGAGAGAGTGTGCATACCATTTAACTTGTGCACGATTAATCACGTGATATAGTGACAAATGTTGTTAAATTTATCAACATTTCATCAAATATTTAAACACAGTTAACCTTGTCTTAATTATATATTTTGTCTAATTTTATAGTTAATTAGTTTACGTATAAAAGAGCTCCATGGATTACCATAAAAACCTCCTTCTATGGCCACATGGTCTAAGACGCTACTCTCGTAGTAGACTAGACTGCCGATTACTGGGAGATAGAGGTTAAAATTTCGTTCGGGTGCATTGAGGTTTTGTTTCCAAAATGATTGCAAGTGTGGGTACACTTACAATAAATATAACCCTCTTAATCCCTCAAACTATTAATATAATTAGTATATATCGTTTAACTCAAAGGGTAGTAAGACAAGCTATAAAAAAGTGCTATTAAAACTAGTCTGTAACCTTAATTGATAATACAATTCCTCTAAAAAATAACCACAGTTTCCTTTACGATAATTGTTTATAAAGTTGTCTTAATGTGATTGGTTCTCCGTAGCTGACCGTAATGACAGTCCTTAAGAAAGTTCAAGTCAAACCAACTTCTAATAAGCATTACAGTTTTACAGATCAGGAATTTATGAAAAGAGAAAACTGTTAAAGACTGATTTCACACCAATCCAGTTCAATCGAGTCAAGATCATTCCAGTCAAATCACACCAGGCAAAGGGTTTCACATCGAATCAGCCGTTGACTTGACTAGACTGGGACGAATAGATACTTTTATTTTATTTGATGAACTAGCTTTGTACTAGATGAATGTGGATATACTTGTGGTGTTTTTCTTTGCGCTGCGTCTTACTAACCTTAGCTCAGTCGGTAACTTATCTGTCTACTGAGCTATGGGTTCGATTTCCACCATGGAAAAAATATATATCATTGGTGAAATGTGAGTTTACTATTTCAAATTGATAAATGGCTGGAGACTGGATATTGTACTTGTTCTAGTATTAAATTATATTATAAGGTACTGGTATATAAAGATATGATAGGCCTATCCAACCAGTAGTGGAAAATATATGACTTGAATAAGACATTGACCTACGCCACGGGCTGGAAATAGTAATGGCTGTAAACTAAAGCACTGCATCTTACTGCGCATTCAGGCTATACGCTTGTATACTAATGACACTAGTGAGTTATGAGGAAATTTAAATTGTTAGTAAAAATGTACCCACATTTGGGGGGAAATATAATAAGAAAACATTAATGAAAAATCACCATCAGTACACCCAATTGGAATCTAACCATGATTTTCCCATCATTGGCAGTCCTGTCTATTACGAGAGTAGTGCCTTAAACCAAGCTGCCACCAAATTGGGTATTATCTGAAGTTAACGTTGATTATTCTTCGTAAGAATAAACTACTCCCGCACCACGTGTCAAGCATTGAACGGCATTGAAAATATGAGCAATGACCATCGTGGGACGGTCACTTTTGGTTATTTGCCAATACTTGTAGGTATACGAGTATACTTGCTAAATAACGAGGCGCTTGCCGTTCACTTACAGTTTTTTTTTTTCTCACACGTCAAATATGGCCGATAACTGGCCCAGACACTTGGTGTAGTTCCCACACAACTCAGCGATAATCGTCAATCATTACCAAGTAATGGCTCAAATCTCTTTAAATTTTAATCTGTTCGTCTTAGTTGCTATTTAGTGTTTTATGTTTGTACTAGACGCTTATATTGTTTGCGCTTAGTGGTGATTTGGGTTTTATTTCGTCTTTTTTGTGCTGCTTATACCGTAAATTAAAGTACCTTCCAAACAAAAAAACTTATAAAGAGATTAAGTGCAATTTTTCAAGATAATTTTTTGTTGAAACTCACTAGCTGGTAAAGGGAGAATCAAAAGGGGTGTGGGAGGCGCAACTTTTGACCAACATTAGTACTAGGCTTGTGATACTTGCGATGGATGTGAGAACTTCACTTGTTCATTGCCTAATTATCTAATATTTACCTAAACATTGGACAATACCTACCTTTATATTTCCTAAGTATTGTGAAACTGTCTTTGTCCGTAAAAAAATTGAAAAAACATAAAATAACATAATAGGTCCATCCTATTTAGTTTTGTAGACATTACGGTCGGTTCTCTCAACCATTTGTTTCCTTATTTATTCAGTGATCCAATTTAGCTTTGGTTTAATTTAATGCCAATTAAAGTTTAAAACACTTGTGTAATGTTTCTCCAGTTGCTACGTATAACATATTTATTTCAATGCTTTGGATGTTTTACATATAGTCTTTAGCTCTTTTCTTTAACAAAATACAATTAGCTTTTCAACGTCCATTAATAAAAAAGTATGAAAAATGTAACCGAAATTAAACATAATCTGTAGTGAAATAAAAGCAAGACTCGCAAAGATTGACATAATTTAATCTCGCTAATTAGAGACCAGTCTTGAATTGACTGGTTTGGATTGGATTTGACGTGACGTATTCAGTTTGAAAGCCATTTGGTGTTTTTTTCTTAAAAATAATGTTGAACCAGACAACTAAATCTAAGAATGTCTGACGCGACTGGACTTGACTGGACTGAACTGTTTTGGTGAGAAATCTTACTGTTGAATATATATTTTCTTACGGACTAAGGACCATACAGCTACGTAGTATGTAAACTGGGCTTTATCCTAATTTATGTTAGTTAATTCCATAACATTTACTTTTTATGTTTTAATGTGCTAGCTTTTTCGTCTTAAAATTAACATTATAGTAGTATATTGCGTAATTAAGACTTAACAAAATTAAAGCTTGAAAGAAACCTAATATAAGGCGTAAATGGCTTGGAAGCTATAAAACAAATATGGCAAGAACGAACCAATGTTGTTAAGAGGGGCATGAAATATTTTAGAAGGGAGTTGCATCTCCAAGCAATTTGGAAAGGGGCTTTGGAGCGAGACATCCATTGTACTTAGTGGGATGAAATTGGACATCTCTCGCATTGGACTGGGCTGCTAGCGAATAGGAATTTTCGGCTCGAATCTACACCGGTCACGCATCATAAATGATCAACCAATTAATATCCAACCTAGTTAGGGTGCATTTCCTAAAACCTGTCTTCCTCATACTTTCTCCTTATATAAAGGTGTTAATAAGCTTAGTTCTTGTCGTAGTAATTATCCATCAAATAGCTTAAACTCACAATTAATAGTTTTACTTCAAAATATCAATCAATTCCCAATAGAGGATTGATAATTTTTTTTTAAATTATTATTCAATCCAGGAAGATTCACGTGGTGTTTAATAAGTGGTATAGTGGTCAACCATTGATTTATTCAACGTGATACTTAAAATTATATCTACATTATTTTAATGTTGACTTGACTTAACCAATTGGAACAGTACGATTTGCATATAAATTCCATTATTTGTTTACTGGAAGCTAACGTTACCACAATGGTGGGAATACAAATTTACAGTTGAGTTTAGATGCCTAGTATGTTTGTTTAATCATTTAGAAATAAATTATACAGGCATACACACCAAATTAGGCCAAGACCGTATGGGGTAGGCAAGAAACTGTGCATACAGCTATACAGCTCAAGAAACAACATCTACATACTGATAAATCCTCATTAACTTTCTACAACTTCCCTATCCTTGCATACTCCCTCCAATTCAACAATATCCATACACTGAGTCAAACATGCAATTGTATTCTTAAAACGCTTAGTTTCTCTTTTTTTTCACAAGTGTGTCAACATTATTTAACCAAGTCTTACATGGCTTACCACCTCCTTTTGATCCACACACTCGTCCATAATATATTTGCTTTGTCACTCGAGCAACACACTCATCCTTTCAACATTCCCAAATCAATGTCACACACTTCTTTCACATTGACCTAGTGTATTCTCATTCAAACCACACACCTTCACGACTTATTCACTACTAATACTAATTTTCCCACATACATTTCTGAGCTATCTCATTCCAACCATTTTCACCTTGCCCTTGTAATTCCACTGGGAAACCTACGCATCTCATCCATACAATATTGTTGTCACTAACATACTTTTATACATGCTGCCATTTGCCTCTTTCGATATTACTTCATTATTTGCAACACTCTTAATACAACTACTTTCCAAGAGGAATTGACCAATCTCTCAATTTCACCATCCATCCTTGCACTTTTACAGAACATTCTGTCCAAATAAACAACACCATTAACTGGTCCTAATGGTTTTCCATTTATACTAAGTTGACAGTAATTTCCTTATCTGTCCTTATAAATACATTTATACGACAATCAATTCTGCCTGTTCCCACATTCAAATGGTTTAATTCATTCTGACAATCTCTTTCATTCTCGGCCATTAATACGGCATAATTTGCATAGAGAAGAACTCTCACATTCACATTGTTAATTTGTACACAAACCAAGTCGTCACAAGCATTACTCAAACACTTATCCATGAATACATTAAATAACTATGTAGACATAACACAACCTTGTCTAACTCCACGTTCAATGCTAAGCCATTCGCTCAAAGCCCCATTTACCATAAAACACGCTCTACTCCCATCATACACCACCATAATTACATTTAATAACCTTGCCTTTACACCATACTCTTTAATAAAATTCCATAATATAGGCTACTCCTATTCACACGATCGTACGCTTTTCTTTAGATCAACGGATGCACAGTACACTTCCTTTCTTACTACCAAACATTTCTCAATCACTTGTTGCAATGAAAATACCTGGTCCATGCCAACTCTACCTGGCATTAAACCACATTGCACACCCCAACTCTTGTCCACAGTTTTTTCACGCACTTTCTCAATTAAGAGACTCCCTGGAATACTCAACAAACTAATTTCCCTATAATTCTCACAATTACACTTAATGCTTTTGCCTTTGTACAAAGGATAAATGACAGCATTCTTTCAGTCATTATCAACATTCGAAATACCAGCACACACAATGAACAACTCACACAATCTTGCAAGCAGTAGCATTCCCAAACACTTTGCCATTCTTTAACAATTTCATATCTTTTAACACCCCTGCCTGGTTAATTATTTTACTTATCATATTATCTTCCCTATTTTTTGCCACATACTTGATGATTTGGCCATGCAATACAGTAATCCATATTGAAGTATTATTGGAAGTTATTTTTAACATTTTACATAAACTTTATAACTAACAATTCAAATAATACATATTTTTGAATGCCAAATTTTAATGACTTTCAATCAATGTTGGTGATCGAAAATGATCTTCCTATAAATATCGGAATTAAGGTATTTAGGTACTAGAAGTGTGTAGTTCTACAAGAAGGGGCTTATATTTTTTTAACCCTTAAAGTTAGCTAGCTTACCTTGCTCGCTTCAAATATGGTGTAGCTAAAAAGGTAGCGCCATAATGTAATCCATCAAGGAGAAACTGCTATCTTTCAGGGTATCTTCTTGAGTTTGGACGGTTTTATTGATATAATTAGTGTTAAGAGAGTACACGTTAAGTACCTAAGTCCAGAGTCACCAGTACCATGGTCTAAGGCCTCCTTCTCTCAGTATACTGTATTGAGAGTGAAAGAATCAGGGTTTAAATCCCAGCTGATACCCTTCCTTAAATAAGACCTTACTAATCCCTACCCAATTGGTGTAACTAAATGGGAATATTCAAGATTAGTTGTAAGACGTGGTCCAGAGGTCCCATGTTCGATGCCTGGTGCTTGGTCCAAATGTCCTGTGTTCAATCCCTGACTCTGCCAAATTTTCTGTGAAGCAGTGAGTCTGGAACAGGTTCAACTCACCCTCTTGATGATAAGTGAAGAGCTACTTTAATGAAAAAGTAGTGGCACTGCTATATACAACTGAGATTAACGGCTGAAGGGGTCGTTATGCTGACCACATTACACCCTCTATCAGTAGACTTTGGCATTATCTTCTCCAACAATTGTCCGCCAATCAGTTGGTTTTATATTTATCATAGTTCTATACTCATAAATTAATCAATTTGACGTATATTTCCATTAGTATAAATTATGAGGAACTGACTGGATGGATTTGAACAAATGACCACTCATTATAACGCCTAGGAGTCCAGGATGTTGGGAAAAATAGGTTGTTTTCTAAGAAACCCCGATTTTCACAGACAATTTTCAGTTTTTAATTCTTTGTTTAGTCACCATGAAAACCGTTATTGGCTGCATGGCTGTAAATCGTTAAATAAAATATATCTCTTTGGCTAAAAAAACAATAGCTCAAATATATTTGTTGTTCCGAACACATCGCAATTTTCTCTTTGGATGAATATATATATTTCTCTTTGTATTCTGCTCATAACCCATCTAAATTGATATGCCTAAATTAAGGAAACATTCATTTTTTAATGGAATTCTGTTATCGTTAATTCACGTTTAGATCGAGCATAATTCGAAAGTTAAAAGGTTAAGTGGTTGAGTTCGTTAAAATATTGTCTACGTTGTTTTTAGCGCATGATACAATGATGTTTAAATATGTTTTGTTATGTATTATAAGCTCAAAAACGATAAAATGATCTTTAATAATATTTAAAAATAGCCCTTTTAACTACCTAAGTATGAGATTTGGTGTTCATTTTTTTCAAATAATTGGTTCTTATGTTCATTTTATTCAACTAATGGGTTTTATATTTTCATTTTAGAAACTAGTAACAAAATGCAAACACATAAGTTAAGCTATATTTTCATTTTACCGCTTAATTTTGAGAAAATGATATTTAAAAGTAATGTTTTGAGTACCCCATTTATCTTTATACATTCTTACAAATACAAAAGTTCAGTTATGTTTCCATGTTGATACTTAGTTTTGAGGGAATGCTATTTCAAAGTACCGTAAGGTTCTATTATCTATATTTTCACATTCTCTTTCTCTATTTAACACTTTTTCTCCCACTCTCACACACTTTCTTTCACATTCTCTCCTTACACAGACACACATACACACACACACTATATAACACTTTCTCTCATATATTCTTCTACACATTCTCTCTCTCAAACACTCTCTACCCTCACATACACTCTCTATAGCACAATTTCTCTCACATTATATTTATCATGATATATCTCTTAAGCTAACTCTCAAAAGATCTCTCTTTTTCAAAATCTCATTCACTCTCTCAAACGCTCGTTTTCTCTATCCAAACGCTCTATGTCTATCTTTTGAATGCTCTCTCACAAACGCGCTCTCAAACAATCTCTAAATCACTCTCATTCTATCTCAATCTCAATAATTCTAAAACTCATTCTCTCTCTCTCTCAAATTCACCCTTTCTCAAACTAATTCGATCTAAAAGTCTATCTCTTAAACTCACTGTCAAGTTCTTCCTCTTATACTTTATAACTTTATATCTCTAAACTAATCTCTCCCTAACTTTTTATCTCAAACTCTCTCTCGGATGCTCGCATATTTTCTCTCTCTTTCACATAATATCTCTCCCAAAATTTTACACTCTCTTTTTCTCGAACAAACAAATTCTATCACACACTTTACTACGCATTCTCTCTCACACACACTCCTTCCAGTTCTCTCACTCTCACTAAAACATACACATACTCTCACTCGCTCGCACTCACTCGATCTCTTTCAATGGCTCATTATCAGTCTATTACACTCACAACTCATAATCACTTTATCACTCTCACATTTACACTTTCATTTTCACTCTCACCCACACACTTACACAATCATACACTCAAAAACGCTGTGATTTTCACTATCACATTTTATCACTCTCTCTATCAGATATTTATATCTTATCTTGTACTAGAAAGCTGTTGCCCGCGGCTTTGCTCGCGTGGAAGTTGATTATATACAAATACGAAAATATACATATGTATTTACAGATTAATTTAAAATATTACGTTACGTTGATGATCATAACTTGACCTCAAATCAAAAATAATGCAAGTCCGATACAAACTTTCACCCCCTTTTTCATCCCTTATTAAATAAAATTTCCAAAATTCCTGAAACACGTATTTATTTGTTTTACGTCAATAACCTAAATAGGTGACCTGGTGGTCTAGGGGTAAGGTGTCAGACTTCTATGCTGGCGGCTGGGGTTCAATCCTCGGTCCCGGCAAAGATTTATCTGATTGCCAAACCCTACCATTACACATTAGCGTAAGTGCGTATAACCCGAACGGGTAGTAAGACGCGGTGCTAATAATAATAATAATAATAACCTAAATACAAAATTTGGTTTATGTAACTTTCAAAATGACGGACTTTCATACATATTATCATCCCCTATTTTGACCCCTTTGGGGTGGAATTTTCTAAAATCCTTTCTTAGTGGGTGCCTACATAACAAAATGAATATACAGTCCGAATTTCATGCTTGTAGCCTTGATAGTTTGCGCTCGGCGATGATGAATCAGTCAGTCAGTCAGTCAGTCAGTCAGTCAGTCAGTCAGTCAGTCAGTCAGTCAGTCAGTCAGTCAGTCAATCAATCAGGACATGTTATTTTATAAGTATAGATTTGATAAACCCATTCCCGGTAATTGAAATTAAGAGAAAACGGTTTAACCTATTTTGACCAACGAACGCTCATTTTAAAGGTTAGGGATCCAGGATGGCGGCAAAAATAGTAGCCTAAAGCTAAAACCCAATTTTCCTAAAGAATTATTCAGCCTTTTTTCCTTTTGTGTGGGCAGTAGCTCATCTGTACAATCATTCTTTGTTTACATCTCCATGGAAACAATGATTTTTTATAGTTGTATATCGTTAAATAAAATATTTCTCTTTGGTCAAAAATAATAACAGCTCAATACCTTAATTGTGTGGTTTGGTGCAACGGATACATAGATAGTTGGTAGATGAGTCTTTTTAAAGTTTTCATCGTGGCGTGAAGGGAGAGTAAAATATATGTTTTGATTCAAATTAAACGTCGAAAGCAAAAAAATAAATTTTAAGTTGATAACCTTTGCTGAGCAAACTTTAAATTAGAAAGTCGAATGAGAGCTAATTATATTGATCTTTCTCAGATAAAAAGCTTAGAATACTTTTTAGTGCCATAATATGCAGCCATCGTTGCAACAATCAATCCACTTGCTACCTATTTATTTGAATAACGATTGCAAAAGTAATTAAAGCGGCTATATTCCTTTTAATATAACATTTTGTGCATTGACATCTTTTTTGGTCGAATTTGTATTAAAATCTTTTAATATTATAAATTTACGAATGTATCATGGTAATGAAATAATAAAAATATAGCTTTGAATAAACAATTATTTCTCGATGATATATATAAAAAAAGCCTTCCTGGAAATTTTAGCACTCAACTCACAAATAATTATGAAAAATAATATAATTGTGTGTGTCTGTAAAAAAAACCCATTGAGAATGAACTTTGATTAACCATAGCCCTACCAACTCTCTCTTTGACGATCTTTAATAACTATAAGTTGAGTTTTAGTAATAATTGTTTCATTTTCTTTTCTTCTTTTTTTTTCTAACCTTCTTTGGAAACTCAATTTCTACACTGGTAACCGTATAAATCCCCAGTTTGAAAATTCGATTAAGATTGTAGACGTTGAGCTTTCAATTTGTCCTAGCCGCTCATGCGCACATTCAACATTTGACGCTTTTTTGTTGCCTCAACCACTCATTTCTTCAACTTTTTTTTATTAAAAAAATTCTTGTTGGAAACCTTTCTTCGTCTTCTTTGGTTCTTTAGATCAGTTTACAACAAATTAAAAAGTGAACTGTAACCAAAATATTCAGTTAACTTATAATAAATATTTATTTTTTCTGTTTTTATTCCTAGCTAGTGATTACTCAAACATTTAAATGAAAATAAATAATTAAGAGCCCCTCTCACCTCCATATACCCCCCCTACAAATTGCTCGTCAGATTAGGTAGGTAATATAGCTCGAACCAAGCGTCATATCATAACGCAATATTATTATTATTATTAGCACCACGTATTACTACCCGTTCGGGTTATACGCACTTACGCTAATGTGTAATGGTAGGGTGATTGTGAGATGAAATGGAGGACCTACAGTTTAACGTGGAATCCGAACCACGGTGGAGGCCTGGCATTCCCCACATTCACAAGATGTCTTGTCAGAGGTGAAGGAAGGGTTTGGTAATCAGATAAATCTGTGCCGGGACCGAGGATTGAACCCTGGCCGCCAGCATAGAAGCCTGACACCTTACCCCTAGACCACCAGGTCACCCATTACGCAATAGTTTTCTATATTAAACATTTATATTTATTAAAGGTATATACTTTCGTCAGTGGCTTCATGGTCTAAGAATTCACTTTTCAATAGACCAGACTACCGATGACAAGAAGATCGGGGTTCGAGTCCCACTTGGGTGTGGTATTCCACACTCCTTTAATACAAACGAGGGTACATTTCTTCTATATTCAACCTTTATCAGACCTAACTCACAATCGAAATTAGTTAATATGCGTACAGCTTAAACATGTAGTAAAAAGTGGTGCTAAAAGAAGGTATATCTAATTTAGATCTGTATTTTTTTTTTTAATGGAACCAAATTTTCAACTATTTATTTTATTTTATAAAATAAAGAAAGAAACAAAATTATTTATTTAGTAGCACCACGTCTTACTACCCGTTCAATGTATATGTGTATGTAACTTCTACGTTAATGTGTTAAGTATAAAAGGTTTAAATGAGAGGAGTTTACCCACATCAGGGTGGAGGTAAACCAAGTGAGAAATAACTCTCTCAGTACACCAGACCGGGATTTGAGCCCTGATCTCCCTGGCATTGGCAGTTTAGTCTATTGAGATAGTGAAGTATTAGATCATGTGTCCACCAAACCGGGTCTTAAAATAATTTTTCCAACTGTATTGTTGGTAAATGTTAAATGAGAAGCCTTTTATAATAGAGGCACATGTCATTAATATTGATTCTGAGAAAAACGCGTTTGAATGCTGTATATTTCAAGAAAGAGCTTATAATTTTCAACAATAACCTGCTATTTACTGCCATCTATGAATTATATTGGATGTTATTGTTTTTACACAATATGGTTGACCTTAATTTGGGTGAAATTCTAGCTTCAGGGCATGATATTCATGGGTTCAATCCCAGACAGGGACAGTGGATTTTTTTCGAGCGATAAAAATCCGTAGCACAACTTACTTAGGAAGACAACTATAGCCCTCTGTCCTATTTCGATTGTGGAATGTAAAATAGCCCTGGAAGGTATGTGAAAATACCATTATTGGCAAAATTGATAGGACCTTTTTCTCTCAAACATAGAAATTCTCATGTTCTGATATAATCAGTGGGTTTAGGAAATTCACGTTTAACACCTCAAATAAGTTTAAAATACACAATACGAAGTCATAACTGAAGAATCTGATGATGCAATACTGAGAGTAATGGTGTATGGACCTATATGCGTTAGAGCTAATAAAATCTAGTCATCACCTGCTTCGGTGGCTCCTTGCACATAATCTGAACACGTAGTAAGACGCGGTGATTATAAAAAATTACTTTCAAGTAATTATATGTCAAGTCATTTGATCTGTTGTTGTCAATTTTGAGAGATATTATTACTTATAGAATAAAACTAGGAATATGGTAAAATGCTATCAACTTTTTCCAGAGTAAAATATATTTGTATTTTCCAAGAGGCACTTTGTAAGAACATTGGAATATAGTAAGACGTAGTGAACACACACAAAAAAAAAGGTTAAAATATATTAATTCTTTGAATGAAAAGCCAGTACAAGCCTCTTTAGCATCGGGATATTAAGGAAGCGGTTTCAAATGTGGTCATTGTTTGTCGAAATTGTGCATATAGATAACCCCCTCTCACTTAATATATGGATTAAGCCATACCACGAATATTGTTAAAATTACCGGAAAACAAGGCGGCGCATGTTCATTGGTGTTCCACTCCCAAGTACGATAATGTAAACGCTGGCAAACAATTCACAAGTAGCCATTGACCCACCTAGTAAAACATCGCTAAACGCCACTACTCCTCCCTCATGAACTGTTAACGCAACCGAATGGGAAATGGGGTGAGGTTGCGTTTCTCTAGTTTTAACGATTGCGTGTGAGCACAAGGGTCCTCGAATACGCGGAAAACATTGACAACCTCTTAATTAGAATATTACATGTAAGTTTCATATATATGGTATAGATAACAAGCGATACCTACATGTCTAGATATATTTGATAGCGGGATATTCAGTTTCATGAAGAAATAAACATCGACGAAAGGTGGTTGGATACTATTTTAAACTTCAGCTGTTGAAATTGGTCCATCCATGCCGCCAACTTTATAAACTGGATAAATGTTATCGTATTTGCTCGTATGCATGTAAACACATTTTTAAAATCAGACCTGTAGAATAGTGCTCAGTGCATTAGGTTACGAAATTAGTGGTACCAGATTCGATTCCCGGTTGGTACCATGAGTATTTTTACCAAAAGGGGAACCATCCCGACCGTCACCAGGTTTCGGTTAGTTAGGTTTAAGCTAACTTCTGAATCCACACCTTCATAATCCTTATCATCACATATTTAATTGTAGGTACGACGTGTAGACAGCCTCATTAGGTGTACCAGTAGCAAGGTTTTGTACCACCAAAACAGCTAAATATCTACACACAAGCGACCGAACTAGATAACATATATTATATCTCCTGTTCAAAGTTGCCATACCCTAAAACATATAAATGGTATGGACTTTCTCATTCCATTGTTTAAAAATGGAGATATTTCCTCAAAACTCATAATATATGCGAAATGAAATAATATACACTAGCAAACTCAAGCAAAAATTATTTTATACTTATGTAAAACATTTTTTACTCCCGGTTTTAAATTTCATAATTTCATTTTTAAAGAATTAAAGTCCTCATATCTATATTTGGACCCAAAAAAATATCGATATTGAGTCCACAGGGGTCAGCATTTCGTATTAATTTATAAATTTAGACCAATACAAGAGCTAGATATTGAATATTGACTCTAAAACGATAAGGATAGATAATTGCTGTACAAAGTTTTCACCTAGGTCTTAGGAGGTTAAAGGAAAAAAAACAAATGTCACTCCCGAAATAAACAGGACTGCCAATAATTATGAGATTGAGGTTCGAATCCTGGTCAGTTGTACTTAAGGTGTGTTTATCTAAATGTATTTCATCTTTCCTTCAAAGCAAATGTGTATATACTTCCTCTCAATTCAAATTTACTCATTCCTAACACATAAGCCTAGTTATTAAATATGCATGTAGCCCAAATGTGTAGTAAGAAACAATTCTAAAAAGCTCACCTGTAACAGTGGTAGTCACACTAGATGTGATATTCCTCTACTACTTTTTCTGGTGCTTGGGTAAATCAGGGTTAGAATCTTTGTCAGGTAAATTATAATGAGGGTTATTTTTTCACCCTTGTTCTCCACTCTTCCCCCATGGAAATCTGGTCTCATTTCCTATCGACTTTACCTTCCTTGTCAACACTCCACTACCGTAATTCCTATTCGTATAGCTTGACAAAGTTCAAAAAACTATCATCAATGTTTTATCATCACAGGGATGTGTAAGTTAGCTAGAAGAAAATATATCTGAATTGAATTGGAGAGTTTGGAAAATTACACTGAAATATCACAAGAGTTATGCCAGCTCCAATAAACCATGTCGAGATTTTAACCAGAAATTCCCCACCAATGCCAATCCCATATATCGTTATAAGCACGCCTAACACCATGTGACCATCGATATGTGTTGGATTAAAATATATTGATTCATGACCTTTATAGCAGGAGAGTTCTTGAAATATATAAATTAAATTTTGCGAGTCTTAGCCTCGTCCCCGATGAGTAGACACTGTCGATCGACAAGGTTGATCGACAAGTGTCAACCAACAGGCGGATTGACTTTCCTTGTCCCCACTGTATCGAAAAAAAAATCCAGTAGAAAGCAAATTGTTTGACAAGGATGATGTACTTATTGCTTGTGTTCCATTCACAATTATTGCTTAAAAAATCAAAATTATCGCGTTAAAGAATATTTTGATTACTACCAAGCCTTCAAAGTAGAAGTAGATACAGTGGTAGTGATTTGACAGAAAATCTAAAACAAGATGATGTTTTATTTTAATAAAATACAGATGTAACGGTGGCTTCCGAAATTTATTTCGGATGTCTGAATGTGAGCTCGAAAATTTATTTTACGTAATTAGACCAAAGAAAGATACTTAAAAAGTACGCCAACTTCAAACAAACCATTCCCAATAAGGAGAGTCTTGTTTTGACACTAAGAAACATAATATGTGTAGGATAAAAAAAAATTCAATAGAAGGAAGCACTTGTTGGTAATACCACTTTATTTTTTAGAATAATAAAAAAACGAGTCCACCCTATGATGGTTGAATGTCAACAAGATTAGACTTGACTTCCTTTGATATTCACCGACACTAGATGGAGAACCAATCGAGACGTCGAGTAACATATTTTGCCTATCGACAAAGTTTATTGTAGCGTCACCCACTTCAGTGGCCGTGTGGTCTGACGTGCTACTCTTGTGGTAGTCTAGATTACCGATGACTGGGAGATCGAAGCTCTAATCTCGGTTGGGTGTACTACAGGTGTTTTTTCCAAAATGGTTTTCCACTCTCCCTTCATGAAAATGCGGGTACACCTCCTTTAATATAATCTCTCAAACCATTAGCTTAGTTATTACATATCAATGTGTGTCAATGGGCGTGAATTAACCACAACACAATTTATAATATGTTTCAAATTTCCATGCCACACCTATATTAATAAAATTATTATTATTATTATTATTGGCACCGCCTATTACTACCCGTTCGGGTTATACGCACTTACGCTAATGAGTAATGGTAGGGTGATTGTGAGATGAAATGAAGGACCTACAGTTTAACGTGGAATCCGAACCACGGTGGCGGCCTGGCATTCCCCACATTTACAAGATGTCTTGTCAGAGGTGAAGGAAGGGTTTGGTAATCAGATAAATCTGTGCCGGGACCGAGGATTGAACCCCAGCCGCCAGCATAGAAGTCTGACACCTTACCCCTAGACCACCAGATCACCCTATATTAATAAAAGTATGCAAACATGTATAGATAGCACAAAAATCCATTGAGCGTATAACCCGAACGGGTAGTAAGACGCGGTGCTAAATAATAAATAGATAACAATCCATAGCCCATAGCAATAAGATAGACATTTTAATTACTTACTCCAACCGCGAGGTCTAGATTGGATTTGTTTAAAATATCCTATGACTGCAGCGAAAGTGTTTCTTTTTTTCAACTTATGGTTATCACTGTAGTGTTTTCATCCTCTGTCCAGGAGAGTTTATGTTTATTTCCCATTAATTGTCTCTTTTCATCCAAAACTCTTTAATTTAAGTCATTTACAACCCAACCATCAAAAAATACAAGTTTAACAATAAAACAAAGTTATTAAAGTGGAAGAAAATAATTTAACACATTTCTGTACACATTTTAAAACAGCAAAAAATTACTACAAAAGAAAATTAGTTAAATTCATAACAGTCGTATAAAAATACATCTCCTATTTTATAACAACATTTTAAATCGTCATTATAGTTTGTTAGTAAAAAAACACAATAATGTAGCAGATAATAATTTAAGTAGTTTAGTGGTGTAGTAAATAAAATAATAATTATAGTATAAACATATAATTCATAGGCATGTGAAAGGTATAGTGTGTAACTAATTACGGTTATTTACTATGTCACTTGTAACAAATTAAGAAACAAAATTATAGCAGTGACGATAAAATGTTTCTATGAAACACCATAACACGCCAGACATTCTCTATCCACAAAGACTAAAGTAGTTAACCAACATTTGTATGTAAATGTTGAAGCCATTCTAATGATACAGTAATCCAACTATTGTATTTTTTTAATCGCTCTCATTTTCTCGCGACTATGACATAAATTCTTCAAAAATGTTGGTATTGTAATTCC
The DNA here is from genome assembly GCA_039000515.1 of Timema cristinae. NCBI lineage: Eukaryota > Metazoa > Arthropoda > Insecta > Phasmatodea > Timematidae > Timema > Timema cristinae. The sequence continues at coordinate 34,764,571 of JBCFYV010000001.1, read as the reverse complement.
TGCAATGTGATGCCAGAAAAGTAATTTACTGCCACGTTTGTTAGCATTTTTAGTAATAATGGCTAAATAATCTAGCTTTGTAAAATGAAATATTGTTAAAGACTTAGCGTTACTAGTGAAGTGACAACTTAAAAAAATGTATAACACATGACTTGACATGTTTTATAAACCAGAATGTATTAACTTGCCAACGTATTTTCATTTAAAAATATACGCTGTAGCTTGATTGCTATGTGTAGTCAATTGGTCTATAAATGTACATAACCTAGAGCCTCTTTCAATCTACTCGAACACGTTTGCCTGGAGATAAATTTCAAGTTTTATTTTTATTTTTGCTTAACGTCTCACTACCCATCAATGATATATGCATTTAATTAAACTAGATGAATATGAAGGAGGAAGCTAGAGTTTAGATGTAATGTACCTGACTTTGCTTAGAAGGAGAGTGGAATAAAGATTAAACATATTTTATTAGCACTACGTCCTACTATCCGTTCGGGTTTTATGCATATGTACTAATTACTCTAATTTGAGAGGAAAAAGGAAGGTTGAATTTAGAGGACGTATAACCATATTTGCATGGAGGGAGAGTGGAAAAACCTATAGGAGTAACCAGCCTCATTACACCCGTACGTGATCGAACTCCAATCTGTCCACTATCTAGTGGCTAACCTATTTTGACAGTGACACCTTAGACCATGCGACCACCGAAGCGGATTGTTTATTAAAATAAACATTATTTCATAAGGCCAGGATTTGATCTTTGACCTCATCAAAAACAAACCTTACTTTCGTTTCACTAGATTAAATTGACATTTAGTTTTCCGTACATACTGACGGAGAACTTTAAGTTTGAAGTTTGTTCTTAAGTCAACTTTCATGTAAAAAGAGAGTCAGGCCCAATTTTACAATGTCATGTTATTCTATTCGTTAGGGCTTAACATGAGGTTAAGCGATAACGACCACTACTTTTGATTTTACAATGTTTGTTTAGCGCTAATGTTCACGTAAATGTGCTCGTAAAGTTAACGCGAGGTCTACCTTCCGATTAGCAAACATAACGTCCACATTAAAAACGTTAAACACTCCACCATATTGTTTTCAAGGCGATTGTTGTTATTATTATTAAAGTGAGGTTACTTTTATTTAAGAAATGGATTATTTATTGTATCATGATGACGACTTTGGAGATGAGTTACGCGTTCTATCGAACTCAAGACTTAGAAGAACAACGAGATGATAATGAAACGAAAGAATTTCCTGGAATTTTATGATGAGGAATATTTTTTTAAACGTTTATGTCCAAACAAAAATAAAATTTTAGAAATTCTTGAAGGGATTTAACACCAATAGAATTGTTTATTTTCAATGGTTTGTTTGTATTTAACTGTTAATTCAATCTGCAACATTTCATCTGCTTTGCTAAAATTTACACTTCATTCGTGTTTATGATTCTCAACAGACATTTTAGCAGGAAAATAAATACGATAAAATATAGCAGATAACCTCACAAAATTTGATGAATTGAACTCGTTTTGATTGAATTTTTCATAAAGGTTCCATAGACGTTGTAATGACTTGGTTATATTCTCTATGGTCAAGTTAGGCCAATCAAAGGCTTTGACACAAATCTAGCGCTCCGAGAAAGTTAACGCTAAGAACTAATGGAAGGCACCTATCCGTAATTTGACGCGCACATAAAAATGGTATTGTAAAACGCAACGCTAAGTTTAACCAACGGTTATACTTTACAAACGGTTAAGTTACGAGGACTTTAACGTGACATTGTAAGATTGGGCCTCAATGTGTATGTCGTTGAGGTGGTGTGGTGGCCATGGAGTTATTGTCTTACTAAGCAGGCTTAGGTTAAATTGTCCGTACTTCGTGGTATTTACAGGTGGGCTTACACTATGTAACAAGTTTTAAAACTTTGTGTTTTATAACAAAGTTTTACAACTTGATGGAAAATCAAGTGAAATATGTTTTGTGTTTTATAAAAAGCTACACAGTTCCCGTCCAATGTCGGTAAAAATAATAGATAATTATGTAACTTTAGTTTTCTAATATGTTGCACCGGTTACAGAACTGTTTACAATATCTAACAAGTTGTCTGAACTGTTCTTCCGCTAGAATAGCATCTCTAAAAGAGGTGTTTTTTCTCTCTATTGGATTACCAATCAAATTAATTACTCAAAGTGCTAGCTTGTCATCGGAACAAAATTCCTAGAGCACTTGCTCTAATAAAAGATCCGAAAAAAATTGAATCAAATAGAATAGACGGAAGCAGAAAAATAATCTAATTCTACACGCTTCTACACTTCATCACATTCAAGAATATGGTACACGGTTTTTAAGCACAACACCCACTGAGTAAACAAAAACTTCCTGCCACCATCACGCCAGAGCCGGCACTGCGATAGCAACAGTGCTCTCTCTATCTGGCAGTCCCGCCTTCATCCACACACCCCTCCTATGTGCGCATGCGCACAACAGTCAAACACTACGTCACCGGCACTGTGAAATTAAGGAATATATATATTGTACTACAAAAATAAAAAAGAATTATAGAAAAAAAGACTCATTGTATTAAATGTTATCGATAATTTCAAGTGGAAATAAGGGGTGCTGCAGTTCCGCAATGCCTATACATGAGCCGCCACTGGTCTCAAGACAGGAGTGTAACCGTAAGCTAGGCGGCCGTCCTAAGTTGCAACAGTTACTAGTTTTAACCATCCACTTCTGTAGCTGCACATTCTTAATTTTGAGTGTACACTCTGTTATTCATGTTTTTGTTTCCCAACAAGGTCAAGGTCATCACGTTTAATATCGGTCAAAAAATCACTCGCACAATATTTAGCTCTCATGAGTAGACATAGTCGAACCCAGAACCATCCATTAGCTCTTATTTTGCGCAACACAACACTACACAAACCAAGACCGAAATGAAAACATCCTTCTCGTACACCATGATGAAAAAAACATGTTATAAAGTGTAAGACGATTTTGAGTCTTTTTGACAATGATATAAATTTTAACAAATTCTATAAAATCACTCAAATTTAACAAGTTACAAAAAGCATTGTTTTACAAAAAAATATTTGTTACATAATGTAAACAAACCTTAATACATAGACTACACATTAACAAAGGCCCAGGATTTTATTTTTAGATCAATGCCCGCATTGAAATAAATTTAAGAATGGGCCACCAAATAGAATACAATTTTTAGAAGGATGCAATTTAATATATGTAGATAGATAGATAGATAGATAGATAGACAGATAGACATACATATAGATAGATAGATAGGCGGATAGATAGATAGACAGATAGGCGGATAGATAGAGAGATAGATAAACAGATAGATAGACAGATAGATAGATAGGTGGATAGATAGATAGACAGACAGCATAAAAAGGAAGACAATGTATATAAAATTAAGGTAAATGATTCTCGGATAAAGCAGAACTTTATGAGACTATTACGAATTTTTCATATTTCTCGTAATTTATTTAATAACCTGCAACGTAGGTCAGTGTACCTGGCTACGATTCTAGGGGGTCCCGGGTTCGATTCCCAGCTGGTACCGCGGGTATTTTTCCCGAAAAGGGAACAGCCCCAATGGCCGCGAGGGTTTGGTTGGTTAGGCTTAAGTTTGGTTTAGGTGTGTCCACTGGTTCCACATTCTCATACTCACTATCACCCTCATACTCACTATCAGCATCATCTCAACTCATCGGGACGCGGAAAGAATCTTCACGGAAAAGATGTACAATTATACATTCGGGTGTCCCTTGGGCATTGGTAAATTAGTACTATCTTGCAGGTATTAGAATTTTATTTAAATTACATAATACAATAAATAAAACAGCAGTATTAATAAATGAATAATAAAAATACAAATAAAAGCTAAAAGCTTACTCATATCTGTGATAAGAATTTGCCCTCATCATCTTGCAATGTATTTTCTGAATGTTTAGAATTTAACATGGCAAATTAAATCTATACTTATAAAATAACATGTCCTGACTGACTGACTGACTGATTCATCATCGCCGAGTGCAAACTATCAAGGCTACAAGCATGAAATTCGGACTGTATATTCATTTTGTTATGTAGGCACCCACTAAGAAAAGATTTTAGAAAATTCCACCCCAAAGGGGTCAAAATAGGGGATGATAATATGTATGAAAGTCCGTCATTTTGAAAGTTACATAAACAAAATTTTGTATTTCGGTTATTGACGTAAAACAAATAAATACGTGTTTCAGGAATTTTGGAAATTTTATTTAATAAGAGATGGAAAAGGGGGTGAAAGTTTGTATCGGACTTGCATTATTTTTGATCTGAGGTCAAGTTATGGTCATCAACGTAACGTAATATTTTAAATTAATCTGTAAATACATATGTATATTTTCGTATTTGTATATAATCAACTTCCACGCGAGCAAAGCCGCGGGCAACAGCTATCTAGTATAATATATAAATAAATCTAAGAACCACGAAAGAAACATATCCCTCCATTTAAACTTACACTCTCATAATGAGGAAATGATGTATAAATTCAAAAAGAATGTATTCACTAAACTTATAAAGTAGATGGGACTTTCTCAAATTGTGTTATACTTATGCATACCAACTTGACAAATATAATGTTAATAGGCTTCCTTCATCACCGATTGAGGAGTAAGTAATATCAAAATAAAAATGTTAAAAACCAGGACAATCGTATGTCCCGAAGTGGTCTTTCGGGACACCGGGATTATCATCTAAAAAACGGGACAATCCTGGAAAGCTGGTACTTCCGGCAAACCTAATTTAGATAATACCAATTTACATAACAGACACGTGCTCCTTCTTTGTGTTGTAAGCATGAGTCATCCAGCCAAATGCGAAACAGTCTGTAACAATATAACAAAGATGTTATTACTATCAGCTCAATTGGTATATATTAACACATCGTGTTTTGGAACTGAGCAAAAAAAAAAGGAATAAAGACACACTCTATAAATATAAGGATGATTGAAACTAGTTCAGTAGGCATTGCAGGAGTACGGGAGTACGCTTTAGTACCAGTTCGATGTAGAGTTAGACCACCGATTTAAGCATACGGAAGGATTTACTTGGGCTAGTGATTCTTTTAGACTTAACCAAATATGTTATAACTGGCTACATCACATTTTCTACCATAGCTTACAAACATTCAATCAAATTCCAGGACCACTATTGCAAACTTCACTCCAAACCTCCCTCTTCGCACTTAAACCATCCAGACAACTTGTGCACAAGAATAGTAAAGGTAGCTACAATATGTATATGTATGTTACTACATATATACGTAAATATACATCCACACGTACATGTATATACATATATATTTTGTTTTAAATAACATTTTTAACAGACGTGTTTGTGAATGCAGCCGACTGCTAGTGTCGTACTAAAACCTCAAGGAATTTCCCTTGCGAGCCTTTACCAGAGTCCTCCATGTCTCTCTTTGCCTCTCCCCTCTCTCTATCTCACACACACACACACACACACACACACCCTCGTGGTACTAGACCAGGGATGAAAACGTTGGAGGGAGTGTTTCTCTGCCGATAAGATGTGAGCCTTGGTTTTCGCTCGTTCGCCTGGAAAACTTGTCTCAATCTCTCTCTCTTAAAAAAAAAAAAAGAAGTCCTTGATCTGTCCCAGACACTCGCCTTCGTAAGGAAAACGTCTTCTCATTTCATTCACCCGGTGGATGAAGGGTAGGCAGAGTAGTAAGGAGAGAGAGAAGACCACGTCGTGGTATTCTAATGTTATGCGGTAGGGAAATTGGTAGTCGAGTCATTGAGCCGGATTTTCAATTTTCTTTTGGCAAAGCTGTCTTTCGAAGATCCAAAGCTTTTTATTTTCTCATTTAAGTAAGTTATTGATATGTTACATACCCATTTATTATACTGAGTTTAAATCAGATGGATGCACAGTGAATTTTTTTCTACTCCACTAATTGTTTTCCATATTGTATTTGTGTTTATTTTCCTTAATATTCACTTCCCTCATCTCATGTTTGTAAATTAATGTGAGATGGAGAAATCAGAAATGGAGAGTAGATTGAAGAAAATAAGACCCTCTTCTTTGGTCGAATGTTTTAAGGCGTCACTGTCGCAAGGCTAGATGTACTGAAGGTGTTCATTTTTTACTAAATGGTTTCAAACCCTACTTCTCTTCTTCTCCTCTAATACTTAGCTTACTTACCCCTTCTCCATCGTTATATTTAATATAAACTAAAATCATTAGAACGGGTGGTGAATCAAAATTAGCATTCATAGGGATTGGTCTCTAAAGTCGAGGGCACTGGTTCAATTCGGATGATACTAATAATGATAACTAATATTTTTTATATTATATTCTTTTTTTTTTAAATTAATATATATTTTAAATTAATAATAAATCTTATAAATAGTGGACTTATATTTGATTTCAATACTCACTATCCGTTCGGGATAATATATCTATAAACATTACTAGCCCCCTTCCCCGTAAACATTTTTGGTAAAGAGTCCTGTAAAACAAAGCTTCAAATCATCCATCATGTCAATATAAAAACAAAACTTTTTTTTACTTTTTTTTTAATACAGTCATACCATCACTGTATAGTCCCCTCCCTCTTTTTATCCTCCCTCCTATTTTCATATCATTCCTCTTTTCTCACCCTCTAACCCCTTCACTAACCCCACTTTCCTTTCAACAACTTTTTTTTCCAACGACTATATAATATACTATCGACATTTTTATGAGGAATAAATTTAATTTTTTCAAAATAAAATATAGCCTATGTTACTCACTGATAATGTAGCTTTATATTGGTGAAAGAATTTTTTTAATCTGTCTAGTAGTTTTTGAGCTAATCCATTACCAAACAAAAAAACAAACAAATCATATCATTCCTCTTTATAATATTAAGTATAGATTAGCTACAATAGAGTATGAATAGGAAAGGTCGAATTTACTCAATTTAGAGGAAATATATATTCGCATTTTTGTGTCATAAGATTGGGAAACCATTTAGATGAAACCTTTCTTAAAACATTTCACCTTTGATTCGAGCCCGACTTCTACTTCACTAAAAACCAGTCTTAATAAATCTGGTTTTTAGTTCAAGTTTTTCCCACTGACATAGGTTGATGTACTTTCAAACATAATCGTAATTTTTAATTTGTGTTTCCCAATATAGTTTAAAGAATTAACTTATTTTAATGGGAACATGGATGTTATTTTATTGGTAATCGTTTCTATTAAGGTTAGGTCAAAAATAACACCAATTAAGCTCAATATTTTTACAGTTTTTATAACAAAAAAGTTTCAGGACCATAATAAACCCAATATTTCTTAAGTATCTACGTTTAGTTTAATTTTATACACAAAGAAATCTCAACAATTTTTGAACATCTGTCAAGGGCACTGTTGAATTTGTAGCAGAACTTTTCTCCACATTTAAAATGTCTTGATTAAATTCCAGGATGCCAACAACATATATTCAAGAACTACTGTTGATGCTACCAGGGACTGTCTTTGGGTGTTTGGTATAATGAGCTGAAAACAAAAGGGGCACCTTTAACCCTTTCCTCTCATCAGATATTATGAAAGGTTACACATTTCCAAAATAGCGAGGGTTTTCTGAATAGTAATAAAAAGTAAATTATTTTTCTTCTTCTAAAATTTTTATTGATATGTTGAGTATTTATCCAATAGAACTTAATCGTGCACCCGCAAATTTTAAGGAGAAAAAAAAATCTCTTTAAGTAAAATTAAATCAAAATATTTCAAAATTTAATCCAGATACGAAATAAAAGCAAGGAAAAAAAACGATTTAATTGTCACCCCTCTGAATAATTTCTGTAGATATGCCCTCTACGTAATATTTCATGCCACTTTCAAAATAATAATACAATTATGAAAAAGATAACTTAAACTATTTTACCCATCGAATTAAAACTTACTATCCAGAGTTTTCATAGAGTTTCCCCGAGGGGTTTATATAATTGTATATCTAACCCTAAAATTAAGGATAGTTTACTGAATGACAAAAAGAGAAAAAGTCGATTTTCTCAAACTAGGCTTTAACGATTTTGATTAAATTTCATTTTAAAACATTTATAGGTATTCTAAACAAAATGGCTACTCTAAATATTTCGGCAAAATGACTGTAAGGGCATCTGATGCGTAAATATATATTTTTCATAATATCTCCTAAAATATTTGAGATATGAAATTACTTATAATCACAAATATGTAGGTATATTTATAATAAAAATATTTTAGTTGAAGCATATTTTTATAAAAACAATAACTTTCAAGATATACGCAAATATAAATATTTTTTAACATTTCAAGCACAAAAGATAAAGTATTGCACCTGTAAAAAAACTTAAAATGTTGATGGATGTCGACGTCGCAAGATCCTCGAACCATAAAAAGTGGTCTTTGCAATGACGTCTGTCTGTGTGTATGTTTAAACTTAAAATTAAGTTTAGTTTAGTAAAGGACAAAAAGAGAAAAAAATCGATTATCTCAAAATCGGCTCTAACAATTTTGACTAAAATTCGTATCTAGGCGTTGATTAAGATTATAAATAAACTGGTTATTTTCATTTACCCATGAAAATAAATTTTAGGGTACCTTACTGAAGCAGAAACTTCCATATCTTTTCGACTATTTGAGACACTAAATAACTTATCATTGCAAATTTGTAGTACTATTTAAAATAATAAACATTTATATGAAATATATTTTTATAAAATCAACAGTTTCTGAGATATTGGCAAATATATTAATACAATTTTGTGAGCTTTAGTTGTAAAGAAATACAATTTAAGTTTTAACGCACTAATTCTCCAATGCCATAGAGTAATTAAAATATATAGATAAGTCTCTCAAAAAGTTTATGTTGTTTTTCCTTAAACCTCTTAGTAGAAATGTTTGTACAACAGTGATCTATCTCCATTTTAGGTTCAGTAGTTAATATTTACATTTTTACTGGTCAAAATTTATAAATGAGGAATTTAATAGAAATGCGAGGTTATGAATATTTAGACGCCTAGTAAAATGTTGAAAATTGTATCCGGAAGTTGAAATTTTAATACGAAGTGTTGAAACTTGTAGACTCAATATTGATAATTTTTATCGCTCCAAACATGCAAATGAGGACATTAATTACTTAAAAATAAAATTATAAAATGTTAAACCAGGACTCAAAAAATCTTTTACATAAATATGGTGCAATTTATGCTTGGGTTCGCTAGTGTATATTATTTCGTTTCACATAATATATTACGAGTTTTGAGTATATATCTCCATTTTTATTAAACAATAGAGCGAGAAAGTCCGGTCGGAATTATTTTTGTTGGTGACTGATTGGGTGATTTGAGGTGGAACTGCTTGCATGGTTTTAAATTGATTCAGTTTTAATTTTTTACCAAAACTGGACCCGTGGTGTAGTGGTCAGTGCATCCCTATTACTATCACCCTCACATTCACTATTGTCATCATCTCATCTCATCAGGACATGGAAAGAGCCTCCATGAAAAAGATGTACGATTAGTACATTCGGGCGTCCCATGGGTGAAGCTACATTAGTACTGGTTAGTATTTCCCCACACTGGGTTACGAATGATGTATCCCAGATGCACAATATTATTATTTTTTATAATTTCTTAAAAATATATATATTGACATACTTAATCATATCTCCGAAATCATATCACTTTTTGTTGAATTTTTGAGTGTTATTTCTAGAAATAAATTTCCAGTTTTATAAATAAATACTATAGCGCACCTCACAGTCTTTTTTGCACCTTTTTCCAAATGATACTTATTGCTATTAAGATATTTGTAACAAAATAATATATAATAATACTTTTTAGCACCGCGTCTTACTACCCGTTCGGGTTATACGCTTTAAGTGCTAATTACACTAATGGATTAGGAATTGGGAAGGTTGAATTAGAGGAAGTGAACCCGCATTTGCGTGGAGGGAGAGTGGAAAACAATTTAGGAATAACCACCCCCAGTTCACCCGACCGAGATTCGAACCTTGATCTCCCCATCCTCAGCAGTCGAGCTCAACACGACAGGCGCGTTAGCTAACTACGCCACCAAGGCGGGTAAAATAATATACATTGTTATGAAAACACAATGAATAAAAAATCCCAACTGTAGCTACCGAGTCTTATCCAGACCGGTTAAAGGCTTTAGGCTCTTATTACAGCATCCGTCAAAATCTTTAACTCAATCAAAGAGCATTTACGTATTACCCGCCTCGGTGGCGTAGTAGGCTAACGCGCTAGTCGTGTTGAACTCGACTGCTGAGGACGGGGAGATCGAGGTTCGAATCTTGGGGGGGTTCCTAAATGGTTTTACACTCTCCATCCATGCAAGTGCGGGTTCACTTCCTCTAATTCAACCTTCCCAATTCCTAATCCATTAGCGTGATTGGTACTTAAAGCGTATAACCCGAATGGTTAGTAAGACCCTGTGCTAAATACAAAAAAAAAAAGTATTCTCTTTGAGTTCCATATAAACCTGAGAACTCACGTTTCAAATACACATTTAAAGTAATAGAATACTAATTTTGTAAAATATATCTTATCATTTTTCAAATATTGAAATTTTAGTACCCTTTAGATTATTTTTATAGATTAAAGGAACTAACCTTTTCCACTACCGATGTACGATACACTATTCACTTTCACTGTTTTAGTCTTCAGCATCTGTTACTCCCGAGATGTTTTGCATTAAGATATACATTATACAACCAGATAGATTTTTTTTCCCCACTAAACGTATATTCTATTTGTGAATCTATTTTTAAAATATTAATGAAATTTAGAGTGCTTTGAAGGAAAAAAGAAAATTCCCCGGTCTCTTACTAATCCTAAAATCAAATTAAATTTCAATACTTGACACTTTAAATATTGTATAGGAAAATTAAAAATGTATATCATTAACAAGATGATATAAAATTTATGTTTATCCATTTTGGTTTCTAAGTAAGTTTTCATCTACATTTCGTAACTCAATCCTCTTTTACGAACTAGTGATATTTTTTTTTCAAAATAAAATACATTAGAGTAATTTTTACCTTACTACAGAAATAGTAGGTTAATGTGGTTGGTTGGAATATATCCTTTTGCCTATAAAAGTGGTCTCAAACGATTCATTATGATCTCGAGGAGTGTTAATATCTAGTTCAGTCTTGCATGAAGCAACTAGAAGATCACCAGAACACATTTGGATGGATTTAGATTTTAAATATTTCATACACAACGAGTCAGCCATGTCTAACTATCTTAACAAATTCACAAACTTTCACGAAAAAGAATAAACTAAAATAATTAATTAAATAACAGAAATCCCAACTACGGAAACATCTAGAAAGCTAAAAATAGACAAACAAGTCTGCGGTATTTACTTTTAGCTTACAGCTATGAGATACTCACTCGGGTATTTATTATTGCAGGTATACATGGACAGTGTGAATAAATAGAGAGAATCAACGTTTAATGGCGGTGTAGTCGGGTGCTCTGCCCTTCCTTATTTCTATGTATGGAGAGTATGTTAGCGAATTTAAATATCTACAGATTAGAGGGGCCAGCCCACTTTAATTGGAAATTATTTATTATTATTATTATTATTATTATATATTACTATTATTATTAGCACCGCATCTTACTACCCTTTAGGGCTATACGTATTTACGCTAATGTGTAATGGTAGGGTGATTGTGAGATGAAATGGAGGACCTACAGTTTAACGTGGGATCCGAACCACGGTGGAAGCCTGGCGTTCATCACATACACAAGCTGTGATTAATACACGTCTTGTCAGAGGTGAAGGAAGGGCTTGGCAATCAGATAAATCTGTGCCGGGACTGAGGATTGAACCCCGGACCCCCAGCACAGAAGTCTGACACCTTAACCCTAGACCACCAGGTCACCGATTGTCTTATCTAATCTTAACTGATATTGATTTTCAGATATTATATGCTAAGAATTTATAAACTATCTAGCTCTAACTAAACCCAACCCTTCATTCTAAAACCGGTTATTTGCCTGTACACTCCATGGACCGGGTAAAAAGTCTATTTCATGTATTGGGTAGAACTTTTAGCTGCCCAGTTCATGAACTAGGTAGTCCATGAACTGGGAAGCTCAAGAACAAGCATTATCTAATTGAAAACTTATTTTTGTTTGGTGATTTTCATGATATCCTTTTAGACATTTAGTCACTTATAGTGTACAGGTTTCTGTTATTTTACAATCAGAGCTGATCCAAGTAAAGAACAATATTCGATTCCACATAATTTAACATTTATTACTTGGCTAGAGCTGAAAGCCTTTTAGCCATTTAAATTTTAAATGTTTCTGCTATGTTTCAGTCAGAGGTGATCTAAGTCAAGATCAATGTCTGATACGACTCTTTCGTATCATGTGCAAACAATCACTGTAATATTTGACTAACACAATGGACGTAATTGTAGTTGAACTGTGGTCCCGCCAGAGAGCAAGACCACGTGACGTGACCTTCCCTCTAGCGCCACACACGGCGGGACCAGAGTTCAAGAGCGTGTGGTGATGGTAGAGTGACATAATACTCTACACAATTCATTAACCGAACGAATTAATTTTAATTAATTAATTTAATTAATTTTACCTTGTCTATGAAATGGATAAGCGAGGAATACACTTCGTGGAATGGATAGGAATGTGGCCAATTTCCCTTTTTGTGGTGTAGCATATACTATATACACCCCTTTCGTCGTCAATGATAAAATGAGACGTCTTCGTACGTGCTGGAAATTGGAATAAATGACACTTTTCCCTGATCCCGTGGATGCGTGGTCAACTCTACAGCTACACTGTCGAAAGTAATGGGAACAAGCAAAAGAGGGTTAGGGAGCCAATGCGTAAGGATACCCCAGTTCTGATCTCAATGGCATGGGCACTAACATCTATTTTAATAGGGCTGTCTACTAGAAAATTTTATTCAGCTTTTAACTAATAAGGGTTTTCGTTACCCCATACGGGAGTACATCGAATTTCAGGTGGGAGAAGTCCAAAACCCCATCTAACCCACACACTCTACGTCCTTGCTCATTGGTGACAGGAAATATCACAGTTAATTTACGACTTCTCCATCTAAACGAGAAACCCACATTTGGAGCAAAAATTAAAGGAGTGAGGGATGTGAAAAATGTTCAATGCAAAACAGTTTTATAGTATTCAACAAGACTTCAACCTGGGTCTCCCCAGTTTTTGTCCTGATGGTTTTATGTTGTCCCCCTTGTTGCTGCATTGTGCATGATGAGTGGATCAGAGACAGGATTATATAGTCAGAGGGTAGAATGTTTTAAAAACTGATAAATGAGTGAGGGTATTATGCAAGAACAGTAGTGAATGCTTAGTGGATTGATAGTGTGTTCCCGAGCACACTATTGGCCCACCTTTTAACCTATGATAATGCAGGCAACCCAAGCTTGTATCCACTTGGCATCCACTTAGTCAACTTCTTGCATACTGCCCTAAATGTAAGTGTAGTGTCCTCAGTTTGGTTCCTCTCCGAGTTTGGTACCACTACATCTTTGGTGCCTCTCCTCGTTCAGTAACCCCTCCAGTTCTACATCTCAACCAGTTTGGCATTCCTACCAGTTCAGCAGCACCCCTACTAAACCGGTACATCCCAATGGTCATTACTGGATATTATTTAATATTAATTTGAAATTAAATTAAACGTGCCAACTTGAGCCATTATGTATTTAGCCCTAAAACGTATTTTGATACAAAAACTGTACCAAAACTGATCGTAAATAGCTTGTCCTTTCACTCTAGCTTAAGAAGGGATTGTAAAGAATGTGAGTTAAGGTCAGTGTCTTTACAGTTATTAAAGCACATAATTTTGGGGTGAAATAATTACTATTACTCCAGTAGATTTATGATGTTTAATTTTCTTCACGTGATGATATCAACAGTTGTTGAATATCCGTCTTGAACATAGTGGCATTAGATGAAAGACTTTTTTTTCATTAAATTCCAGGACACCCTTGAAAGATATTCAAGGATAGAAGCATAAAGAAAATTAAACTCTATACTCGTATTTCTACTGGTCTTAGGGTCCTTATTGCAATTGGTCAATGTTAACGCGGAGGTGGGGTTTAAATCTCACTGGAGTGCACAAGGGAAAATCTTCCTCGTATACATTTTTTCCCTGTGGTTTTCTCATCCTCTTTTCAAAGCTAAGGAGTTTGCATTTCTTTGAAGTACCTTAACTATCACCGCTCTTTTGTTTAAATAGTTCTAGATTTTTAGCTAACTTATAAATAAAAATATGAGAATCCTTAATATAATGCATTTCTAGGTAGAATCAGATATTTAAATAAATACACTTAAAAATTCCAAAAATAAATATGTTTAATTAACATCCTACTCCTTAATTCAGTTAATAGAGCGTCCACCTATTAATTTTAAGAGTCCCAGGTTCAATTCCCACCATTGTAAAAAAAAATGTAACTTTGTAAATGGAAACGTTCCTTTTCATATTGATGAATTAACTGATGGAGGACTGGGTGTTTTTATTTTTCTAAAATAACATAGTTTTAAACTAATAACTCAACGGTTCATAAAGTATAAAGTTAAATAACGTAAATTATTGAATTTAATAAAGTATACACATAATAGAGAATTGTCCAATTTTTAATTTTGGAAAACACATTTCTGAATTTGTATGGATGCTTTACATAATAAGGGACACACACCCGTTCCCTCCCCTAACCCGCATGCTTATTTAAACAAAAGAGCGCGCGAAATTGTTCTGTTTTAACCCATTGTTCCTTCTAAATCCCCTGGATTCTTTCGTCCGTTGAAGGCAAGGTTTGTCGAGAGGGGGTTTGGAAGTCTGAGAGGCAGAAGAGGGGTATCATCTCTAAATGTCCACTCGGTGCTGTTATCCCTCTTGTTCGGACTGGGACTCCGGACCGGGGTGTCTTCCCCCTTCTACCCTCCCCCCCAAACCCCTTCACAAACCCTTTGGGAATACGCAGAAGGAATTATTCCGCGGGTAGGGAATTATTCGGTCAGAAGGATGATGTGTGTTTGGCGGAGGACTGGCAGTTGTTCTAACAGTAATACCAACTTAATCTGCGTTGTGTTTTCCCCCTTCCCCTCCCATGGTGGCGTGTCCACTCCACGGATCGCGCGCAGTGTGCAACGACAGGCCATCTCCTCCCACCACCATGACCGGCATCGCTTGGAAAGGAGGAATAAATTAGAACGGTGCAGCGAACGTTTTGAAATTAAAAGATAATACCGCGGGAAATAGCAGACTGGAAGCGTGTCCTTGCATACGAATCGCTATGACGAGCTCCGCAGCAGACAAACTCCCGTGAAGGAAATACTAAATATTAGGAAAAAAACAAGTATATTTATTCGCCCTCAAGCTCAAGTGCTTTTTAGAATATATAAACATTTTTTTGGTGGTAGATCTTGATAACATTTTACTATATTATTTACCGAGTGAAACGAGGCTTTGGCTTTACCCGACAATTGGTCGTTTTGTCTATCCTGATATTTGTTCCGTGATAACAACCAAATTCGAAGCTCAATTTTTATCTAATTTGGCAGGGAAATTCTTTTAACATGAGACAAACTAAGTATTTAATAGATATTTCAATTTGAATATTTGTTTCAATATGATGGCCGCTAAAGTGCTTTTTCGTTTAATAGCCCATCCCAACTGTTTTTATATCAAAATTCTAAGCATTTGTTTGAGTACGTCAAGAGCACTTTTTTAAACTATACATTTGGTGAAAGAGTGAGGTCTTAAGGTGTGGATGTAGGGGACGGGAGTAAAGATCAGTGTTTTTGCAGTTTTTATAGCAAAATATTATTTTAGTCAAAAGAAATCAAATATTGCTCCAGTAGCGTCTAATAGCGTAAGAGTTCAATTTTTTGTTCAATGGTGATACAGGTTGTTTCAGTGGCAGCTCCTACTTTTTAAATGTGTCATTCTATTGACTTAGTAACTAAATAGTAAGTTAAATACATGTGAATGTGGGGTTTAAAGTTCCGTTATGACTTACCTTCATATCAAGTTCTGAAGTCTCCTCCACACCTCTTCAACCCATGTTCATACACGTTTCAACATGTTTTCTGATACACGCCTCAACATATTTTTTTCCCGATACACGCCTCAACATGTTTTCTGATACACGCCTCAACATGTTTTCTTATATACGCCTCAACGTGTTTTCTGATACACGCCTCAACATGTTTTCTGATACACGCCTCAACATGTTTCCTGATACACTCCCAACATGTTTTCTGATACACACATCAACATGTCTTCTGATACACGCCTCAACATGTTTTCTGATACACGCTTTAACATGTTTTCTGATACACTCCTTAACATGTTTTCTGATACACGCCTTAACATGTTTTCTGATACACACATCAACATGTTTTCTGATACACGCCTCAACATGTTTTCTGATACACGCCTCAAAATGTTTTCTGATACACACATCAACATGTTTTCTGATACACACATCAACATGTTTTCTGATACACGCCTCAACATGTTTTCTGATACACGCCTTAACATGCCTGCGTCAGTATTTTTTATTTTAGTCATGATGTTTTATTGGAGATCCTGAATGGCTTGTCGTCTATATTTATAGACTCTTTCCTCAAGATGGCCTTTCAATAAATAATTTGCTGACGTCAAGACTGATGACCTGGGGGACCACAGGTTTTGGGAGATGACAAGTTCTACGAAGAAGTGGTTGATAAGTGCCACGGACTCACTGAAGGTGTGGCATGTGGCATAATACTACAGACGTACCCCTTCATAAGCTTTATATCCTCTAGTTACTCCACGAATGCCTTTAAAATGTAACTTTACGCATCTGTGTTCAGAGTAACTTCAAATTATATTGGTCCAATTACTCTTTCAGTGGAAGGTGCACACTACACGAACATCTTTTTATAATTAACAAGTGTTTCGTGGATCACATGAGAGTTTTCTGATGCACAAATTCTTATGTTTTGGAAATTCCCATAGCCTGAGAGATTGAATCAAGCTTCATCCGTAAATAACATCATAGTCAATATCCCAGGATTTTTTTTTTCACTAAGTTGAGGAGCCAATTTCAATAACGTAACTGGTGACCTGGTGGTCTAGGGGTAAGGTGTCAGACTTCTGTGCTGGCGGCCGGGGTTCAATTCTCGGTCCCGGCAAAGATTTATCTGATTGCCAAACCCTTCCTTCACCTCTGACAAGACATCTTGTGAATGTGGGGAATGCCAAGCCTCCACCGTGGTTCGGATTCCACGTTAAACTGTAGGTCCTCCATTTTCATCTCACAATCACCCTACCATTACACATTAGCGTAAGTGTGTATAACCCGAACGGGTAGTAAGACGCGGTGCTAATAATAATAATAATAATAATAATAATAATAACTTAACTGCATGCTTGATGTGGTTGGGCTCTATATACGGGTGAACAGCTGTTATTCGGTACGGCCTTAATTTTGCCCGCTTATCAACTCTTCGGCACATCGTCACTAGTCTCCTACGGCAATCGTCGTAGTGATTTCCGGGGGAGATAAGTAATCGCTCACACCTCATGAACATCTTCGTCACACTGCGGCATTTTTGTAAAAATAAACACTAAATTTTGGGCGCCGTTTATGTTCACTTGACATGTAGCCACCATCACAAATTTATAACGAATTAAAATGTGGGACTTCCCACTGATGAAACACCCTGTATTAACAGTTATTGAATATTTGGTAAGCTGTTTTGTAATTTAACTACAGCTTTTTCTCTTCATTTAAAGCTTTTGGTCATCTAATTCCTCAATGCTCAGATGACAGATCAACAAATATTGATATCACCACGTAAGTAAAGTTAAATTCTAGGTTTGTATTGAAGAAATATTTTATCTATTTTGCCCAAAAAAGTTTTGCTATAAAAACTCATATCCCCTACAGACACACCTTAAGTTTAAATTAGTATACATAATGTGTGTGTGTTTTTCACGTTCTAGCCATCCACATACCTACAAGAATAGTGAAGGAATGAGAGATATGAAATGGAGATTATTATTATTATTATTATTTGCACCACGTCTTACTACCCGTTCGGGTTATACGCACTTACGCTAATGTGTAATGGTAGGGTGATTGGGAGATGAAATGGAGGACCTACAGTTTAACGTGGAATCCGAACCACGGTGGAGGCCTGGCATTCCTCACATTCACAAGATGTCTTGTCAGAGGTGAAGGAAGGGTTTGGTAATCAGATAAATCTGTGCCGGGACCGAGGATTGAACCCGGCCGCCAGCACAGAGCCTGAAAACCTTACCCTAGATCACCAGGTCACCGAAATGGAGATGAAACGTAGCTTTAATTGCGCGGCGGGAGTGTAGGAAACAACTTAGGGGGAAAAAAAAAGCAATTTCAGTACACCTGGCAGGAAATTAAAAATCAAACTCCCCATAGCTGGGCAATCCAATCTTCTCTGAGGGTGGTGACATCTTAGACGTCCAACGAAGTTGGCGTCTATGTAATTGAAAAGAAGGGAAACGCGTTTTTAAATTTTATACAAAATTGTTATCCTTAATTCTAATTTAACGATATTTTTATATACACATGGGGTAGAAAAATAGTCAATTTTTGGTATTCCCATTTACCTGCAACGGGAGTCACTAAGTCTAAGGTCACAATAGACTTGATTAGTGATGAAAAGCAAGTGAGGTTTGAATTTCTGCCGATTCGATAGGGGATGTATTTAAAATCTTATTTTTCCCATCCTCCAGTAATGCTAATGTGAGTACAGCTCTTCCAAAGCTACCCTACCTATTTTTCTCCATGTATTAAACCATTGACAGCAATGTTTATTTTTTAGTGTTACATGCATCCGAATATTTATACTAATAGGGTGGAGATGAGAAAGGTCAAATTTAGTAGAAATAAGCCACATTCGATTGTAGGGATATCAGTAAATAATTTAGGAAAGACCATGTTAGAAGACCTTAGTACATCCTACTGGGATTTGAGTCCTATTCTCCATGCTATATATACACCAATTATGATTTTTACTAAATAATTATAAACATTTGTATTTACAATTTTTTTTAGCTTATTGTTGTCAAATATTAAGAAAAAATAATCTAATGTTAATTATACTGGTAAATTTATGGACAAAAATGTCAGTTTCATCAGTTTCACTAGTTACAGGTAGGTTTGAGTTCGAATCCGAGCTGATGTAGTGAGGGTTTTTTTCCTAAATGTTTACCTATCTCCCTTACAAAAATGCCTGTGCATTTCATCTAAATTGTATCTACTTATCCTTAACCTCTCAGTGTAAACAATCAGATACTTTGACGTAGAGTACGTCAAAGAACTAAAATTATACTCAATATAAAAAGAACTATCGTTTCATTATAATTATTTCCTTTCTTAGAAAAAATATTTTAATATAGCATTTCATAAATTTGATAAAAGATATGTGGATTCATTATTTCCCAACCTTTGTTTCAGTTTAAAAAATGATCAATTACTCTTAATAATAATGAAAATATGACTGACTATATCGGTGGATTATTTTTCTTTGGTTCGTCAATTTCCAGTACGAGTTTAGGTTGTATTAATTTCCGTGAAGGATGAATTGGATACAATTCATGGATCCATTTCCAAACTAAAAATAAATTTCCCAATCAGATAATACATAAAGGAACAGTATACATTACATAACCTTTTATTTTCTGAGTCTTTAGGGACGTAAATAAAAAAGAAAATTAATGAAAGATTAAAAAGAAAAGTCTTATTGTGTGTATTTAATTTTATAAAAAATATAGACTTTCATGTTCTAGGATGTATTATATTCGTATTCTTCTTCTTATTATTATTATATTATTAAACCATTCAGGTTACACGCTAATGGGCTAGGGATGAAAAAGGTTGAATTTATAGTAAGTGTACCCGTATTTGCGCAGTAAGATTGGGAGACCTTTTAGGGAAAACCAACCTTAGTACTTTAGACAGGGATTCAAATCCCGATCTCCCCATCATTGACAGTCTAGTATATTGCAATAGTTGCGCGTTAGACCACGCAGCTATTGAAGTGGGTTACTAGGATGTATCCTCGGTCCCGGCAAAGATTTATCTGGTTGCCAAACCTTCCTTCACCTCTGACAAGACATCTTGTGAATGTGGGGAATGCCAGGCCTCCACCGTGGTTCGGATTCCACGTTAATCTGTAGGTCCTCCATTTCATCTCACAATGACCCTACCATTACACATTATCGTAAGTGCGTATAACCCGAATGGGTAGTAAGACGCGGTGCTAATAATAAATAATAATAATAATAATAATAATAATAATAATAATAATACTAGGATGTAGGGTAAAGAAGTGTCGAAACAACGTTTGATAAATGTATGTACGCGTAATTTTACAGATATGTTAATGTAGTCATTGAAATAAATTGTAGTGCAAATAACCTTTGTATTGATGCGCATTTAAACCCCATACATAGTATAGACAATATATATCATACATATTTTATTATGTATTAATATAATATATTTTGATATTATCTATATCAACATATTAATAATCTCGTTTTTATTTGGGCAAAGCGAATTTTCTTACACTTAACCCACTTTATATAGTCTTTTATATATAGAGAGAAGTTAAAAAAGCCCACTTCAGTGTATGCATGATCTAAGAAGTTACTCTCACAAAATACTAGACTATCGATGACGGGGAGATCGATGTAAGAATCCTAGTTGGTTCTTCTGAATATGGTTGTTTTTATTATGAAAATGGTTTTCCACTCTGTTTTCACGCATCTATAAAATCGTGGAAAAGTCTTCAGTATGCCTATTAAATACTTAAAATGTATGCTACATAATTAACTTTGTTAATAAATATAGCATATAAAAAAGTGCTACCAATTCTAGCCTTGGTAACTAAAAGTAGTATCCAGATTAAAAAATGTCTAACTAATCTTTCTGGGAGATCCAAGTCATATGGTTTGTAAAAATGTTAAGAGATATTTTAGGGTTTTGTGATTTGAGTAACTCTGAAAGTGAAGAACTTTTTTTATAAACCTAAAAAAAAAATGTGTTCAGGGAATCGGGAAGCCTCTTTCAATAGCATCTAGACAAACGGGTAGTAAGACGCGGTGCTAATAATAATAATAAATAATAAATAAATATAGACAAACCTGACTAAGGTAAACTGTAATATCTTACTGCTTCATTGTTGAAAAATATTACATTGTGATACCTTCCTTGAAGTAAAAATTTGTATTAAAAAAAAATTGTTATAACGTATGGATTTCCTAAAAGGCAGCCTTTACTTTGAATGTTTTGAATAATAATTTTTCGGGAAAAAATACTAGGTGTATTATCTTTAATTTTGTTTTAAATAAATACATGAAAGTATTTTTTTGTAGAGTTTGGGGAATTAATGTCGAATGAAATAACATCATGTCTTAGACAAAAAGATTATGCGCAGAATAGATTAAGTTATCCATTCACAATTATTTATAAAATTGTACTAATTATAACTACATATTATAAATTCTTGCTAATCAACTCAGTGAATTAAGATTTAATTTTATAATCAATGGTATTACATAAAATATGTATCTTAATACCTGGCTATATTAGGCTAAAACTAACGCTTCACGTAATTTAATAATTTACTTTGTTCAATATATGTGTATAGCGTACCAGGGAGGAGGAATTACCCGCTGAGCTTTTATCAACGACTTTGAAAAGATTTATATCAACCCCGAGACCAACGTTGAACGTCACTTGGAACAACACACCCCTCCTTACCTCACTTCACACCCCCTGCAACATTCTGGAATGTGTAAAAGCTGAAGGCTTCAAGGCAGGTAGTTCATTCCACATCCACGAGATGCCTCTGGAATCCTACCCAAGTTCCCTCCCCCTGCCCCTCTCTGCCCCCATCCACACCATACAGGAAACTTCCTTCCACACACAAGTCTAACATGCCGGCAGATGCCTGCAAACACTTCCACAAAACTGTATACACATTAACCGAGGTACTCGCAAAGTTTTTCAAATACATTGGAGGAAGAATTTCGTGATCGTATTTCCTAATGAGAAATAACTTTGACAAGAGCTCATTTCAGAAAGACACGGATTCGGTTAGACACAAGTAATTATTAAATTATTTACCTAAGAAAAATTGTATAGTATGTTAAATATATATTTATAGTTAACATACTCTCCACTTTACATATATTATATAACGTGAAATCTCTTAAATCGGACACCTTTGGGGATAAATAAAGTCCGTCATTAAGAGGTGTCCATTATTTGGAAACATATGATTTTTAATAATATATATTGAACACGATTTAATCAATAGAACCTATTATACTTTGAATGTAAACCAATATAATCTAGTTATTGCTAAGTACAATAATGATTGCAAGCTTTATGACAAATGAATGAATAATGTATGAAGCTTACTATACAGAATGTATAATATACAAAACAATACGCAGATAAAACTAAATTTAAACAGTAGGCAGTAGGTACGAGCACCGAAAACTGATGAAACATCCCCGGTGATGGCTCAGAGGGGCTGGGAGGTAAAACATTGAAGTACCGTAGTCATTATTACGTAGGCGAAACTTTCCATAAGGAGGAAGGTTCGCGCGAGACAATGGAATTCCTGACATTTCTACACTCAAATTATAAATATGGACTGTCTTTTTTTTCGGTGCCCCCCCCCCTCCATTGTTTTGAGATTGATATAGATAAATATTCTTCTTTATAAGTGTCCATTTTCATTTTGATAAAGTCCGTTGTTGGGAGATTGTTTCGTCGTGATAAATTTAATAATATTTAGCATCGGTCTTACTACTCGTTCGGGTTATACGCTTTTAAGTACTAATTACGCTAATGGATTAGAATTGGGAAGGTTTAATTAGAGGAAGTGAACCTGCATTTGCGTAGAGGTAGAGTGGAAATCATTTAAGAAAAACCACTCCCAGTTCACCCGACCGAGATTTGAACCTCGATCTCCCCGTCCTCAGCAGTCAGAGCTCAACACGAAAGTGCGTTAGCCAACTACGCCACCGAGGCGGGTCGTCATGATAAACAATGTTATTTTCCCTGGGAAACTTAAGCTGTCCGTTATAAAGAAGAACTCGCTATTCAGAGGTGTCCGTTAAGGAAGCTTTCACTGTATATATATTCGATATCTTAAGAAGTTTTCTATTTTCTCCTATCTTTTGTTTTATCCTGTTCAGGCTATAATCATAAAAGTTTTCATGAAATTTTCAGGATACCCTTGACAGATATTCCAGGAACTATTGAGAAAATTATAATCTATGTTTTTACAGCAATATATTATTTATTTTGACAAAAAAATTGTTGGTATCAAAACTGCACAAACACGGGTATTTTCTTGCGTTGCCTAGATCCCCACCTTAAACTTAAAAAAAAAAAACTTTGTTTAACGTGTTAACAAACTATATTCATGAATATAAACATTTTTATGAGTGTAGCTTGATGCTTTTGTGTAACCTTTCAGGAGGTTAAAAGCTCCGGAGTGACGTATCAAAAGCCTACTGAATCGTCACCCGTATCAGTTATTGGACATCTGAGACTGGCAGATATGCAGTTAACTGCCAATATCCGCTTCCATCGCTATTTCAATCATCTCAAACCAATACGTCATTTGCAAAACGAGTGGGGTGAGAGGAGAGAGTGACGTCAAAAAGAATCGGAACTCGGCTGGATGTGAATGAGACCCGGTTCGTTCAGCACAAAGTCCTGTCATCCACCCTTCCCCTCTTCCTATAGGTCATGTGTGTTTATATGAGTCGCACGATTCAGTGGAGTGTGAAGGTGTGTGTGAGAGAGAGATAGGGTAGAGGGTGGGGGGGTTAGGAGGGCTGTACATTGACTCGGACTCGTTTAGAGTAGTTTGGAAGGCATTCTGTCGGAGTTCGGACCCATGGTGGGGTATTTACTCTGCCCCGGCTGTTGAGGCATTTTACTAAGGGTGGATTTAAAGATTTTCTCAAGGTGAACGAAAGACATAACGTGATGGTAGCATGACACAAGACAATTCTAACCTATCCTGACCTAACATAACCTATGGCACACAACACGGTCATAACCTAAGCAAACCTAACCTATGTAATATAAAACACAATACGATCCCACCAAGTCGTTTAAAATGAAATGGAAATATTTTGGCTGGTCTTTAGGGAAAAATTTGTTTGGTATGTGGGGCGAAAATATTAGGACTACTGCTAAAGGATTGGTGGGCCTGAATTCATATTTCTTCGTTAGGTAGGGGGAAGGAGGAATATTATTTGCAGTGATTAGAGAACTAGGAGTGGAACATCTTGACCTCTTAATTCGGTCATGACAGGTGGATAGACTCTCGGACGCCATCTTGGATGTAGATCTAATAGCAATCATCACAAGTATCAATGCTGTTACAATTTTCTATTTTGAGAATAATACAAGTATAATTTATCTGAGCTTGCACATAATGAACTGACTGGTTATATTATCACCATACGTCTTATTAACCAACCTATTTTAGAACAAACACAACAACCAGCCCTCAGCCATTAATTTATCATCATCTTGAAAGGATCAACCTACATATCTTCAATGATACATTTTCCAGTAAAGCCGGGAATCGAACAAGTGATTCTTAGCTCCGTAGGCAAACACTCTATCAACCAAACTAAGGTGTCGAGCTACAGAGTTTATAAGCCGTGTTTTCTGTGTGTATTGAGGAACTGTACATGAGTAAACAAACCCAAAATATATATTTATTGAGAAAAAATCTGGAATACACGAGAATAACTTTGATTAAGAGCACCGCGTTTTACTATACGTTCGGGTTATATGTCTATGTACTAATTACACCAATTGCTAAGGAATTATAAAGGTTTAATTTAGAGGGAGTGCACCTTCATTTGCGCGGAAAAAAGAGTTGAATATCATTTAGGAAAAATACACCCAGTGCACCCAACCAGAATTGAACCCTGATCTCCCCGTCTTCAGATGTTTAGTCCAACACGTGAAAAGCGCGTTAGTCCACGCAGTCACCGTAATGGGTCTGAGAATGATTAAGGTGGGGATGTAAGGAAAACTAGTTAACGCAGTGTTTTTTGGTTTTTAAAGTAAAACTTTTTTAAGACCACTTTCATTATTAATGTAATAATCATTTTAATTTATCTGCTTTGGTCACCAAATGGTTTAGAGCATCACTCTTACACTAAATTGAGTTTCCGATAATGGAGACATCAGAGTTTAAATCCCGGTTGGATGTACTGTAGGTGATTTTTTCCTAGAGGATTTTCCACCTCCCTCTACGCAAATTATGGTACACTTCGTATAAATTTAACTATCCTTTACGCTAACTCACTAGCATAACTGGTACATATGCATACAGTGCGAGCGGGCAGTAAGACTAGGTGATATTTAAAAAATGTAATGACGTCATAATCTTATTTATATTTATTTAGCACCGCGTCTTACTACCCGTTCGGGTTATACGCTTTAAGTACTAATTACGTTAATGGATTTAGGAATTGGGAAGGTTAAATTAGAGGATGTGAATCCACATTTGCGTGGAGGAGAGTGGAAAACATTTAGGAAAAACTACCCCAATTCACCCGACCGAGATTCGAACCTCGATCTCCCGTCCTCAACAGTCGAGCTCAACATGACAAGCGCGTTAGCCAACTACGTCACCGATGTGGGTCATACTCTTATTAAATATATCATGGTGTCATCAAATGGAAGACATACCTGATGAGATTCATTCATGGTTAAAATCCATCCTGGGTCCGTCAATTCTAGTTGTTTTGGCGAGTCAGCTCTGCTGTCCATACCCCACCCTCCTTGACACCCCTGCACCACCCACCCCCTCCACACTTGTCCTACGTCCTGGCCTCTCTTTCTAACTCGCTCTCAATACTCAAAGAGTTCACCCAGGCTTGAAATGTTCGCTAACAACACAAACACAACATAAAAACAGAACACTCGCGCTCTTTTTTGGAACTAATCAACTTACTAATAATGTTTTCTTTAGTATTTGTCATATGAACCGAATTAATGGATTTCAAACGAAATTAAAGAGTGGGAATTACACATACCTATACTTAGAATGAGTTCGATTTGATTGCGTTCAAAATAATTTGCATTTCATCATCTGTATCATTACAATACGCATGTCTATGAAACACGATTATTAAAGAACAAGGTATAGTTTGCTGTTAGTTTTTGTGTTATGATGATTATAAGTTATTTTAATTTTCGTATATGTGGTACCCTTAATAGGGGCACAATCAAAGGTGTCAGTCTCGTTTTTCTGGCTAGTCTGAGTTGAAATATTGGCCCTGAATATTAATCTATATTTTTATATATTTTTTGATGTATTTCTTGACGAAAATTCGGGTACACTTTTTCAAATTAAATTTACAGCCATCCTACCCTTTTAATTTTAATATTAGGGTATTTTAAACGAATTTGTGGTCTCAAAGGGTTTGGGAATAGGTGAATCCACCCAACAAAACTTGTTTATATTTAAAACATGATATAAATGAGAGAAATTATTAATTACCTAGACATAATTAAACACTTGAATTCTTAATGTTTCAGGATTGCCATCTATAATCTTACTAAAATAAGGTGGTCCTGCCAGTAAGCACTGCAGCATTAGACGCAATTTCCGAACATACACTGACTCAAAACCAGGCTTTGTTTGAGAATCTGTGAAAAACGGCTCAACGAGGGTATAACTTCTTCCATTCATAATTATGTACAAATAAATAATATATAATAGATCGCTTGGCAAAGGATGGAAATCGCAAATGTAATTTGCGAGTTTAAGTCCTACACCCAATAAATTTTATTATTAGCCTATGTCACAAAAGTTATATTTCTTAAAAATTCACAATAAGGTTTAGAGAAATGTTTTTATACTAAACAAATAATATAAAACAATTTTTTATAGTATTGATAACAATTTTTTTGGAAATAGTAGATTCTGTGTTATAGACTAGCACTAAAGTTTATTGGGTATAAGACTTAAACTAACAAATTATATTTTTGATTTTTATCCTTTGCAAAGCGATCTATTATATATTATTATTTATTTGTATATCTGTGTGAATGTGAAGAATTTTTAATTTTTGTTGAGCCCTTTTTCACCTATCTAAAATAAAGCCTGATTTTAAAGCCTCGGCTGTACTTGAACAAAAAACATCGGATCCGAGTTGAGCACTTTACCCAAAATACATAGGTATTCACAATAACTTATTACAAGATAATTTCATAAAGGTATGGCACAATTGTATATACTTTCTTATTACTAAATATATAGTTTGGAATATTTAAAGAAAACTTTTGGATAAATTATCATAGCCTTCCTAAGGAAAAGCAACATATAATTATGATGTTTAGATGAAACACTCTCATATTTAAATTTAAGACGAAAATTACAAATATATATTTTCCAAACATTAGATTTTCATAAAATAATCATTATTAAACGATAATAAATGATTTTTTTTAAATAAATATTTCTATTTATTATGTAAAAACCTC
The DNA here is from genome assembly GCA_039000515.1 of Timema cristinae. NCBI lineage: Eukaryota > Metazoa > Arthropoda > Insecta > Phasmatodea > Timematidae > Timema > Timema cristinae. Next base: position 34,736,895 of record JBCFYV010000001.1, on the reverse strand, counting down.
CCCACATACCCATTTAGAACAAAATATAAGAGTAAATCTCCAAAAACTTTAGAATTTTCAAATATCATTCATAAGTAATTTATCATTAATTTTAGAGCTAAAATCAAATTACGTTTCGGAAGTAATGTATAAACGTTAAAATCTAAATATCAAAATTTGATGGGGACAATTTTTCAAAACAACCCTGTATTTGATGATTCAGTGCGTAACACACATTTCACCTGCAACTGCATTGCGGCTCTCTTGCATTGCCATCTGACCCTTACTTCATCTTGGTCATCCACCGACATAGATTCAATTCTGTAGAAAGGCAAGAGGTCCACATTTCCTCCCTCTCTAACTTCCGTTCAAAATTTGGTTCCTCGCCTCCAGTATATCTTGCCGCCGACAAAGTCGTGACTTTCATTTCTCTTCAGGACTCCTTTTCCCACGTTTCTTGTGAGCATGGGCCATTCCAAGGCATCTCTGCTCAGTCCTTCTCTGAGGAAATAATCAAGTTCTTCGTTTCCTTCGATAATGGTGGTTTGACTGCTAACAACCTATCAGTTCCCTTAATCAAAGAGGACTCGCATTATTGGGCGTTCGATTCTACAGCAAAGGTAGCTTAGGGAAGTAGTGCCTAATGGAGTTGCTGTGACTTTCTCTCTCTCACATCTGTCAATGACCTTGTAAACAAACTCATCCACAATCTGTCACTTTGTTCTAATACACTATTATTCTATTGTTACTATAAGAGATATAATTTTTCTGAAATGCCAAACACAGAAGAGAGAATAAATATATCCCAAGTAGAATTTGGATCTAAGGTGAGTAGTTGGAAGAAAATACCATAATTCACAATATTCCCGTTTATTAAAGGTAAACAAAGGATTTATTTTTAGATATTGTTCACTTAAAAAGGAGGTTAGTAAGGTGACACATTTCCAGAAAATCGGAATCATTGAATCTGCCAATGAAAAACTAACCCAAATAGTAGTAGGACTGGAAAGTGAAGAGCATATAAAAGACAATATTCCTTCCGAGCTACCTTCTTGTAATGACACAGAAAGAACCAAAGAATCAAGAACATCTGTTGTCATAAGGTCGTACATCAATTACAGGTGTGCTACCCTCTGAGGAAGAAACCTTGGAAGAGAGAAAGCCAAAGAAAAAAAATTTATTAATAGGTGGCGAATGATACAGAAGGAATTTGAATGAAAAGACGTTCAGAAGAAAAACAACATTAGATGAGATGAGAAATATAGGATGGAGAGAAAGAAAGATATGTTCAGAAGAAGAAGAAGCCTTAGGTGAGATGAGGAATACAGGATAGGGAGAAAGTATTAGATGTTCAGAAGAAAAAGAAGCTAAGGCAAGATGTAGAATATAGTAATAAGGAGAAAGAAAGATATAGTCAGAAGAAGATGGATTTTAGGCAAGATGAGGGTATAGGGTAAAGAAAAGAAAGAGATTTTTCAGAAAAAAAGAAGGATCTTAGGGCAAGAGGAGGAGTATAGGTGTAAGGAAAAAGAAAGAGATTTCAGGAGAAGAAGAAGCTAAGACTAAATGAGGAGTATAGGGAGAAGTAAAAATAAATGATGTTTGGAGAAAAGGAGCTCAGGTGAGATGAGGAACTTAGGGAAAAGGAGAGAAATGTGATGTAAAGCATCGAAGAATAAAAAGGTCCAATGTATTTTGCCAGTATATAGAGCAGTACAGAGACAGCCTATACAACAGACAGTAAGAAAAACAAAGTCAAATGGGAGTTTATAAGTCTCGTTCCTTAATATACCAGAATAAGTTTTTCCCGTGTGAGAATTGTTCTTCAATCATTACTAAATACTCGTAATTTAAACAAAGAAAAATATAAAATATAAACTTAATGACGATGCTTTTATAATAAAATATGTGAGAGTCTAGGCAAATAAATGGCTTTTAACACTTGCATTCGGTACATCATAAAGGAAGAAATTCCAAATTAGCAGTTGTCAATGGGCTACAGTATATCCCCATACTCCTTGCCTCAAGCACTAACACCTCTAGAAGAAAGAATGATGGCACCGTTTATAAATTGTATGTAAATGTGACCTCGCAAACCAAACGCAATTGAATCCCCAGTTAGAGTAAAAAGGAAAGTGGTTAACATACCAGCTGAAGTCAACGATAAGTTACTTGGTTCTTCCCTGCGTTTTGATAAATGTATACTGTTCAAATTAAACTGAAATGCCATTTTGACCATGCTTCTTATTATATGTTTAAACAATTCGTCCAACAAAGTGTGTGATGCTCTAAATTCTTATTATAAATACTTTTTACAAAATGCACAACATCCAGGTCAATAAATCGTATTTCAGGAGGTATTAGAAGCAGTACAACCAGGAAATTAAATTTGTTGTTGATGAAAGATACATTCTATACGACGAAGAAATTAAATTGGATGGAAAACTTCAATCAAATGAAGAACTAGTTTAATCAACCTGAAAAAGTATCGTGAAATATCCTAACATAAGGATGAAGACGTAATTGTAGACAGTATTGATGTCGAAGTTCTAGTATTAGATCGAAATAGGGAATTGTGTGATAAGATTAAAACAATATCCCCAGGCCAGGGAAAATTCCTGACCATGGCACTTGAATCCTGACTTAGAAGAACTTCGTTCACAAAAATATTTCAATGGCAGATGTACAGTTTCGTTTGTTTGTATTTTAATAAATGTCGATGTGTCACTAGGGCTTTGTTGTGCGTTGCTTTGAGTAGAGTTTACAGACTAGCTGGAATGTTCATTGTTCCTCCTCCTCCTAAAGCTGACGATGCTGTTAAAAATGAGATGCCCGTCCCTTAATAAAACTTTTAAAGCTTTTATTTTGGAACCTAGAGCAGAAATACAGCACAGTTCTTGTGTACCATAATAGTCGATCTCGCACATAAATATGGCAAAATATCCTTTCAGATGACTGGTATTCACACGTGACATCTTGATAACTTCTGAAACTGAAACAATCCACAAGACTTTCTCCAAATTCTAAATTTTAAGATATTTTTCATATCTGATAGTGAAAGTATCCGACGCCCAAGAGGATTATTATATTTGGCAAAGAAAGACAAGAAAATTCAAACATGTAGGCACATTTCAATAGAAAAACATATTTTCGGAATGGATATGATAAGTTTCAAAATTGGTAATGTCACTATCATCTCACCTAACACTGAGTTTGTCACTGCTATTCAAAAATTAATCCCTTCTGATAAATCTGAAGTTATACTTTTAGGAGATTTTAACTATAATATTATTGGATATAAAGATTATTTTTGTTGGATTAATGAGCAAATACGTTTGAAACCGTTCTGAAGTCAGACGATTCAACGACAAACAAGGATACATATTGATATCATTCTCAGTAATATGACAACCAGATTTGGAACGTAAGAAAGTTGTTTTTTCAGACCCTAAACCAATTTACTGCGAATTTATAAATTAGTTTCCCGACTCTCTGATTGCTTTATTATCTGGAAATACTAAATCTATATTGTTTGTATTATTAAAACTAGAGGTAAATCTTCTGTCCTGTTTTCTGGTTTTACTACTCCCTACTACTTTGATTTTACCTGTATACAGGCAACAAAATATAGTCAAAAAACTAGTATTCATATTAATTCATATTAACTTTCCATTCTTTCACTGTTATTGATTCCTTAGATTTATTTTTACTTCCCTACATTCATTTTTAGTAAATCAATTTTCATAATTGGACATCTAAAGAAGATCGCAGTTACCAAGCGTTCAGCAAATGGTTCAAATTTCAGTTTATTAAGGTCTTTGAAATATTAAACTGTTTGAAATGCTTTTGGTGGACAAATATGCGCTTCTTTTCTCAATGTTTTATATCAGTGTATATTATTTTATTCGGGTTCTTATGCGGAGTGTTGATGCTACAATGTACATTATTCCGTTCAGAAATCTTACAAGTTTTTAGTAAATGCATCTTTATTTAAAATAAAAAGAGAGATAAAGTTTGTCCTGGTGTGCCGTACCATTTATTTATATTTATGAAAAATTAAAAAGCTGTTTGGATGGATAAACTTTCATAATATTATACAATTAATCTCTTCTTACTCTCTAAATGACTTTATTTAAGATCTCGATTTAAAATAGTTTCAAAATACTAATTTATATTAAATATATCAGTCTGGTTCCCATTCTGTACAATATTTTTGTAATTGCCTACTTGTATCATAGCGAATATAGGTGAGTCATAGACATACAAAATATACATTTAGATGTTAAATATAGATGTAGCTTGTGCATGCTTCATTTGATTAAACGGTTTTCATTCAACGTTCTCAAATATAATATTCTCACCTCCATGAATACAGATTTATGACTGTGGCAAAACTTGTTGCAAGTCCAAATATTTGCTACATGGTTCAGATTAATGGCAAAGGATTGCTTTCAATAAGTCATAAACACTTTCAAACAAATTATGTTCACCCACCAAAGATGCCCTGTTTCCCCATTATGACTACATAATTTACTACCTAGAATATCACGCCATCTCTTCTGTTAATATAAACGTGAAATGCTACCAAAGACAGATTCCGATTATAATGTATTTAGACAAAACCATATTTCGCGTCAAGCCCTATGGAGAAAGATAAAATGACAAGGGTATGAGAAGGTTTTCGCAGCATTTGTAAAGGATAAAGACTCATTCATCTTCTTCAACGTAATAATAACAGTGACAGGCTTTGTCGGCGGCCATAAAACGGAATCATTAATAAAGTTTTGCTACGGGGATTCGAAGACTCATCTGGTGATGCTGAGCTAATCATTATTCAGGACAGCTAGACTAGTAAATGGAATAAGGTGGTTCTTTGCTCGAAACTGAAGACGAGGAGTGTTTTTCCGTGGGTAGAATAGAAGGTTATTTTCAAATGAGCTGGTAGTAATTAATAAAAGGGATCAGTATTCTCGCTACTAAGTCGTAGATGTGTCCTTTTGAATGTAAATGAGATTATAAAATGTAGCTACGTTTTTAATTATCGTCATGTTTGTGTAAAATTAATAATACAAGGAAAAATAAATATATAGCTAGAATAATATTAAAATTAGTCTTAGAGAAATAATATTAACAATTTAAAGGGAATAACATCGTTAGACACTCGGACTAGACATAAAGCCCATCTAGTCTTCTTTGCCAGTAATTAGGAGGTCAGGTTTTGCATCCTGGCTGGTTTTATTTAGTTTAGTATTTTCTAAATAGTGTTCCCGTATTCCTCCACGCAAATTCGAGTATTTTACCTCTAAATTGTACCTTCCACATACCTACCAGAATAGTGCAATTCAATTTAGATAGCCTGGATGGGTATTAAGAATTTGTTCACTAAAGAAACAAGATTCGTCTAGTCATGGAAATATAGTATTATTTCCCATTTAGTTTCAGAGTGGGACAAATGGTCAAGTAAAGAATGGTTATTAGGGCTGGTCAACAGTCAGGGTATATATCTTAGGGCAGTGATTTTAGACCTTATTCAACTCAAGGCACATTTAACAGCAAACTAAAACTGTCAAGTTACGCTATCAATTTTTAAGGAGAGATTTTATAGCTAAAAAAAGACCACTATTAAGACTGTATTTGTCAACTCAGGTGTTTTATTTAAAGTTCTCGCCTCAGGATCCGATCTCCGTGGGTTTAAACCCAGCTTGGGTCGACGGATTTATATTGAGCAATAAAATTCCGTAGCACAACTTCCTTCGAAGAGGAAGTAAAGCCGTCGGTCCCATGTCCATTGCGACATGTAAAATAACTCTGGAAATTATGTAAAAATAAATAACTTTACCTAAAAAAGTTGTAGACACTTTCACTCTCGCTTATAGAAATTCTCTTGTGCAGATTTGATTAAAGTGTTCAGAAAGTGCACGTTAAATACCTCAAATAATAATAATAATAATAATAATAATAATAAACTCTGTTTAAAAGTTAAGTAATGTGATGTTATTTTTGCTAAAGGAATTACTTATAACATAAATTCAATCCTCAGTTGACTCAGTCTTTCAAATACGTAATTACGTTGACAACGTTACTGTTTATTTTTTAAAATTTCAATCACAACCCCTAAATTTTCTAGTATTAATTATTTATTTACAATTAAAAATATATATTTATATTAAATATAATCTATTTACCTTTATTTCACTATATTAAATTTTCTTTCTTTATTTTGATTCATAAACTGTCAAACCATCATGCTTTTTTGTATATGATTTTAACACTATCAGCTTAAGAGAGTGGTTTATTTCGGAGCTGTTATGATTTTAGTTTTTTTGTGTTATTGGACGCTTACAACATCTGGCTGTCATTTGAAAAACTAATTTCCCCTACTGGAAGAGATTATTATTCTTGTTTGGATTTTGGTGAGAAATTTAAATTAATTTTGAAGATGATTTATGGTTATTTGGAAAATTATAATATTAAGTTAGTTTTATATAATAGTATTTTCACTCTCTAGAGTGCTAAGTTTTATTTTGTTATAAATCTCCGCAACTAGTTTTCTCCTAAGCCGGAAATTATTTAAAAAAAACATGTTTGTGGATTGTTAGGGTTTTTTATTTTGTTGACTCAAAAAATTGGTAAAAATTATAAGGAAGGACCCAATTTGGGCCATCCTTTAATATTGAAGTTCATATAGTGAATTATTACTTTCAGTCATAAAACTGTGTCAAAAGTTATGGCTGACCTTCAAGGAAGGATAAACGTGAGTTTTCGTGAAGATATTATAAAATATAATCCACTAAAAAGAAAAAAAATATAATTGCTACCAGAGATCATCAGTCTACATTATTGGGTTGGATGAAATTCATCATGCATCATCATCCTGTTGCTAGGACATTAAATTACATTTATGAAGAACTCACTATTTTGACATACTATACAAATATTCCAAACCTGCTGTTCATCCAAAAAGACGATTTATGTATCTTATTTAATAACTATTATTTTGTCATCACAAATCAAGTGAGAATCGTATACATTTTTCAAGTATTCTTAGCAATACTTTTATTAATTTTATAACATAGGAGGCATGCTTTATTAGGTAGGGTTAATTTAAAGGTTTTCTCTCTCTTCAGTAATAATAATTACAAACACAGTATGAATTTCATTGTTTAATTTTTATTCTATTTATCATATTAATGTACATTGTATTTTTGAACATTGAATCCCATGTACAGATATTTTCAGTAGACTGGATGTCCATGGCAAGAATAATAATCTGCTCCAGGAAGTCCTTAGTTGTAAGTGTGACTTTAGGTAAAGTCCAGGGTTTTCGGGAGAAGGGATTTCTTCGTCTTACCGCTAAGCAGTTTCTGGGGATAAATTTATTTAATAAAAAAATCTAGCTATCTCAGAAAAATAAAAGGGGTTGCTAGTTGGCGCCCAATATATACCAATTAAATAAAATTAATTTATTCATACCATATGAATTTAAAAATTATATATAAAAATTGCATACACAGATATTTTTTTCACCAAAGTAACTTAAATTTTAATCAATATGTTATTAAAAAAAAAATCAATATATTTCAAAATATATGTTTCTATGCCTTAATTTTTTCTCTATTCTTAGTGACCTTCCCCAAACTCACGTGGCACATATACTGACTCCATACGAAATACTAATGTGCCATGGCACATTAGTTTGAAAACAATGTCCTAGGTTATTAAGGAATCTATATGTAACCTCACGCTAATCGGTGACTATATGCAAACTATTATGGTATATTTCCATATTTCATAACAAAAGTGTTTAGAGTGTCTCGAAGCGTCTTTAGATGTAGATTGACACACACACACAAAAAATCTTATCTGTTGTTGGGCTTTATTAGAAACCCTTTGATTTGGAGGATGTACACCAGGATCTTGATTACTACTTGAAGAGTTTGTGAGGACATGCATATCCTTCAGTAAACATAAAGAGATATGTACATATGATCGAGTTCTCGACTACAGATGGTCTAGGGAGAGAAGTTTCAATTTTCTTATATTATTGCGGGACTGAGGATGGTTTTAATAAAAAAAAAGGTAAATAATAGGTGGCTGTGAGCAGTGTGGCTATTTTGTTTGACTCAAAGAAGTCTAATTGTGTTAAGGGTAAATAATAAACTTTCTGTGCCATAATTTTGTACGTGGTTGGACTTAGGTATATATGTTGGTTTTATTTTGCCTTTGAAAATGTAAGGAAAAAGGTTTTTTTTTATTTTGTTATCGAATGATTTAAATTGAATTAAGATTGTGATATAATAATTATAGCTTTGACAACAAAACAAATGTTATATAAATATGTTAACCTAGATATGTGATTTACCGGAGCTCCGCAGGCAGGTTAAGTATAAGTGCCTATCTAAACCCAGAGGTCCCGAGATTAAGTTTCCTCGTGCAACTGAGCTAGATAAAATTGAACTATTTTTTTTTTACATACAACATTAGGAGAAATATATATTTAATTAAAATAATTAATATTTTTTTTTATTTATTTTTTCACACTATTATGGTATATTTCCATATTTCATAACAAAAGTGTTTAGAGTGTCTCGAAGTGTCTTTAGATGTAGATTGACACACACACAAAAAAATCTTATCTGTTGTTGGGCTTTATTAGAAACCCTTTGATTTGGAAAAAGACGACAAAGTTGACTTATGCAATTACACACATGGGAGCGACGTTTATTTGAACGCTATTCATTTTTCTTATCATCACGTATTACTACCCATTCGGGTTTTATGCCTGTATACTAATTACCTACTCTAATGTGTTAGGGATGAGGAAAGGTTGTATTTAGAGGCAGTATATCCACGTTTGCTTAAAGGGAGAGTGGAAAACTATTCCATAGAAATCACCCTCAGCACACCCGACCGTTTTCGAATCTCGATGACACCATCACCGGTAGTTGAGTCTATTGCGAGAGCAACGCCTTAGACAATGCAACCAATATTGAGGGTGATTTTTTTTAATCGCCGCACCTTACAACCTGTTCGGTATAAGTATATGTTATGCATATTCTAAGGGGTAAGGATGAGGAAGTTGGCATTATATAAGTAATCTACCCGAATTTTCGTGGAAGGAGAGTGGGAAATCATTTAGAAAATAAACACCCACATTTGTCTTGACCAGGATTTTAAATCGGATCTCCACCTCATCAGAGGACAGTTATAACATGAGAGAGATACTTTTGACCGTTCACCCAATGAAGTGGGTCAGTATTATTGTAGTCTATATCTGGTGTCAGCCAACTGTTAAATGTATTGACAATATTTTGAAATGGTTCCTAATCATATATACAATTTTTCTAGGTACTTTTTGAGAGCTGCGGATTTAAAAATAATAATTCTGATATTTCCAAGTGATTTATTACAAATCTAGTGATAAGAACTAACCATAAATATAACTTAAGATAGGGATGTAAGAGATGCGAGAAAAGTTCAATGTTATAAGTTTTTTGAACAAAAGAAATCAAATATTATTTCAGTTCAAACATATAATTAAATTTTATTCACTTGATGATATCAACAGTTGTTAAATATCTGCCATGATCATAGCGGCATTTGATGAGAAACTTTTTAAATGAACAGAATAAGTTGTTATTAAATTACAGGAAAATTAAGTTCTATGTTTATACAGAAGCAATATTTTATTTAATGAATTAAATAGCTAACCTAGTATAATTGTTAGTTAAGGTTATAGCTACATATAAATATAATATTCATTAAATTGAAAAATGATACATGCTCGCTAGAAATAAACCCGGGACCTTTGAATTAGTACGCCAATGCTATAACCATTGAGCTATCCCGGAGGAATATCTTGGCTATTTAATTCATTATGATATGCGCATTCATGCAATTGTAATTGTACTAATGGCAACACAAAGCTAACTGACCGAGTTGATGGTGGTTGCATTATCTGTCAGCTCGTGAACTTAATTGATTATACATTAGTAGCCAACGATTTACACATGTCCATTACAGACTCTGCCTTAAAATAAGAGTAGACCATAGGCACGAGGTGATTCCTGAATAGCAAAGTAGTTAGAATATTGGCGTACTAAGCCAAAGTTACCGAATTTGATTCCCGTGTTCAGGTGTCATTTTTAAATTTAATCAATGTAATACTTCATTCATTATGGCAACAAAATGTTTTGCTATAAAAACTACGAACACATTGCTCTTTACTCACGTCACCTACACCCCCACCTTAAATGATTTTTTACTTTTTTTGCTTTGGGTGAAATGACTTGTAATTGTATTATTTCGATATGTTCCCTTTTTACCGAAACCACTAAATATTTGTGAGAAAATAAGGATAAGAATACTGTGGTAAATTTTATCAGCAGTCAACTAGATTGTGACATTTTGTATTCCCCTTTCTCATTCCTTATTCCTCCTAAACGTAACTAGAATACAAAATGGTTTGTACAGAGATACTGGGAAAGCAAACTGTGACATACGGAATAAAGTTCAACCTGGTAACCATGAAAATTAGAAATGAACAAGATATAGTATGAAAACACTAATCTGAAGAAGTTTAACTACCTTTATCAAGAATAAATTATGACGAATGATCTCTTTAATGCATTAATACATTAATCATAACACAATTCAGTGGCAAAAAGGTCCAAGGCATCACTCTTGTGTTGGAGTGATGTAGATCAGGGTTCCGAACCCAGTTGGGTCTACTGAGTGTGTTATTTTTCCTAAGTTGTCTACCACTATCCTTCCACGCGAATATGGATATATTACCTCTAAAATGTTTCCTTCCTCATTCCCATTCCATTAGAGTAATTTTCATATATACGTATAATCTGAAAAGGTAGTAGGAGGCGATGATAAAATTTTTTAATAATAATCTTAAAAAATATATGTCCTATAGACTATGTAAATAGGCCTACGCAATTCGCATTGCTAGTCTAGTTTTTCAGATAATTTTATATTAAATAATAAAATATGTTGAAAAATACTATCAGTAAAGACCACCTATTAAAATAGTATAGAAACACTATTCATTTTTAAAAATAATAATTCTTATCTATCTTACCAATACTAATTATTACTGAACGTGTCATTAAATGTAACCAAAAAGTTTATAAAGTGTCCAGAGTAATAAAATAATCGAGGTTTTGTAAATAATTAATAATAATTAAACCCTCTATCGGTGGCCATGTATATTAAACGTTAAGTTCATCTAGGCTGGTGTGTTTGAGACAAATAAGACATGTTTTGAATCCCGTCTGAGTTTATTTAGGGTGGCTTTAAATTAATGTCTTCCCACTCTTACTCGACACAGATTGCGAGAACATTTCCTCTAGATTTTAGCTCCCTTATTTCAATCCTAAAACATTGATAAAAATACGGACAGTTGGAATATATCATATTATTAAAATTAAAGTACTGACTCAAACTATTTATACAGGGTGTACCAAAATATGCAGGACCCATTTCAGTGGTGGACAAGAGATAAAAATATAGAGAAAAAATATATCAACGTTTAAGTCCCATTCGATTTTGTTTCAAAGTTATAGTCATGTTAGTAGTACAGTAATTTTAAGCAGCTTAACTTTACAGGAATTGCATAAAATGGCCACTTTTGTGCTGAATGTAAGGCTGCAGTTAGAGTGTCATAGAATTCCATACTTTTTCAAAAATATATTGCATTGAATTTAGCCTGAAGGTGGCCATTTTGAACAATTCATATGATGTTAAGAAGCTTCACATTACTGTAGTATAAACATGATTATAACTCGGGAAAAGGTCAGATGAGACACACGTTTATATGAACTTTTTCATTGTTTTCTTGTCTCAGGTTCATTGATGAGTTGGGTCACATATGTGACAGTACCACCTGTATATTGGCCTGTGTTATTTCCTCTTATTATTGTGCAAAGCTAATAAACACATTTCAACAAAACGTTGTACACACACGAATCCATCCCTCTGGGGACATCTAATTTATTTATAAAATAGCCCCATGCCCTAGGTTAGGATCTGCGGTTAGATTTCAAATTATCACATTCCACAAATATTCCAATAATGTGACCAAAGGGGTTTTTGAAACAAATGAGTGGCGTGTAGTATACGCACAGTTGGATATGCACACTCATGAAACCGGCGCCAAATTCAACCCCGCGCAATGTTCAGCTGTAATTTATATCCAGTGGTTGAAACGGCTCAAATTATTTTTGGCCATGATTTACTAAATTTTAGGATGGTATAGTAAGTTCTAGTATTTCAAAAATAACAATATTTTTAAAGAAGAAAATAAAAGTGAGCAGTAAAAACTGTTGTTTTAACATCGTACCGCTAGATTATGGTAATATACAGGGGTTCGGAAACTCATAGCTCAAACTGCACATACAGCTTGTTTGAAACCAAAATTAATACAAACATCCTATATTCTTAAATCCGGCCAACTTTGCTAGTACCATTAAACTGTGTTCAAAGTTTCGGTGTATAGCGGTGGGAGAGCAAAGCTGTTCAAGCATGCGTGTATAAAAAGTTATATAGGAGATAGTTATGCCGTACTCCACATGTACGAATGTCAAGCACTTTCTGTGATGTAGGACCGTTAATTATGACACTCAGAACTTAATTGCATTTCTATATGGACTGGTGTTTGGTTTACTATTAACTGTGGTATGTTCTGTTTCCATGCGCTAAGATGTAGAGGTGTTTAGTGCCGTGCACCTAATTCCTATGCAACCTGTTGTACACTCATGCTTGAACAGATTTGCTCTCCCGGCGCTGTGCACCTAATCTTTGAACATAATTTAATGGTATTAGCATAGTTTTCCGGTTGTAAGCGTATATGAATTTTGTATTACTTTTGGTTCAAACAAGCACTATGTCAAGTTTGGGCTATGAGTTTCCGAACATTCTGTATATTTAATCGCGGTTGATGAAAGTGAATGGAATGAATGGAATGGAATAGAACCAGAGACATTTCACTTCAAAGGGAGGCTCTGGATACCATATTAACCAGGATTACTCAGTGGTAGAGCATTAACCCGCAATTACAAAGGCACCTGCTTCGATACCCAATTCCAGGTTGTCATTTTTTCCCCCTTAATCGGATTTTATTCCAGTATCACCACTGTACGTGTGGGAATATTTCACATATTAGTTGGCTCTACACGTATAATTGCAAGCTCAGAACATTAAATATTTCAGATTATTTTAATGGGGTACTTTACTATGCATCACGGTAACACTAATTGCTTCTCTCCACAACACAAATTATCATCTCCACGGAATTTAGTTTTATAGCCATTAAAATAAATTGTCGGATGATACTTGGGTATGGAAAAAAAACACCAAAGTATTTTGTACATTTGTACAAATTTTTTAGTGTTACAAAATTAAATTGAGCAGCCTGCTTTAGTGATCAAATGGTCTAAGGCGTCACTATCATGTTAAACTGGCCTGCTGATGAATAGGAGATCAAGGCTTCAATCGCTGTTGGGTCTACTGAGGATGTTTTTTTTTCCTTAAATGGTTTTCCACTCTCCTTCCGTAAAAATGGGGTATATTACCTCTAAAATACTTCCTCCCTCATTCCTAGCCCAAAATAATAATAATCATACATGCATATAGCTTGAAAGGTTAGTAAGACGCGCTGATAAGAATAAAAAAATCCAACAGTAACCAAAATGCATACATCCTAGAGTAAACATTAATTCAGTTTATTTTAATTACTACATTATTATTTAAATTGTCAATTTTTTAAATATAAATATATCAATTTAAGATGTTCAAAATAGAATTTCGTAATCTTGTTATTTATATAGTTGTTAGCGTTGAAGAACAGATAAGTTTGCATTTTACAAACTAAATTTAAACTTTTTATTTGTAAAATTTTGATTCCTTCGACTGATTTTATAGTGATTTTATTAAATGGTGTTTGCCTATTTGTATTTAGATTTATACATTACATTGTTGCTAGATTATAATTAAAATTGGCTTTCAAACCAAAGATTTAACCTTTTATATTTATGTGATACAATTTAATACCAGTTCAGACTGTCAACATATTTACGTTAACGGAATTCACTTTGGTGGTCAAATGTTCTAAGTCTAAGGCACCCACCTTTTAATATACTAGATTGATAATGATGGGGAGATCTCTGTTCGAATCCCAACCGAGTGCACTGGGGATATATTTTCCTAACTGTTTTTACACTCTCCCTTCACATAATTTCAGGGATAGTTACTGCAAATTTTACCTTCCTCTTCTCTAATCCATTACATACCTATTTGTGGCCCATCTAGGTGGCGTAATTGGCTAACACGCTAGATTCGTGTTGAGCTAGACTGCCGACAATGGGGATCGATCTAGATTAGAATCTTGATCGGGTACATTGGAGGTGGTTTTTCCTAAATTGTTTTCCACTTTTCCTCCACGAAAATTCCTGTTCACTTCCTCTAAATGCATCCTTCCTGATTCCTAATCCATTAGCGTACTTGAGCGTATAGCCCTAACGGGTAGTAAGACGCGGTACCAAATAATAATAATAAAAAACCTATGCTTGGAGCCCAAACGGATAGTAATATAAGTGAAAAGAAACAAAACATTAATGGACTTGATATAAGTAGAGCCTGGATAAAAAAAGTAACAACATTTTAATAAAAGAGTAGAAAAATAAATTATGAAAAAATATCTGATTATAACTTGCCAATATTTGTAATCTGGCCTCCTAGTCACTGGCAACTCAAACTAGATAGAATCGACGCCTTTGTCTGTGTACAGGCCGATTCAATTTTGATCAAATAAAAAATAGTGTTTGTGGCATGACGTTATTAATATGTTGTCATACAAGACCTAAAATTTCAACTAAGGTATGTATTAAAATAAATCAAGATAAATATGTAAGTATATTAAAATAAGTTTGTTTAAAAAACGAAATAAATAATTACAGTGAAAATTAAGAAAATGACGAAAACAATAAATGTTCTTACTGTTAAATTATATTGTGTATCCAACCAACAAAATATGATTTAAGCTATTCTCAATTAATATTTAATATAAAATTTTGAAATCTGAGAAAAATTACTTTTATAGTAGTGTTCTATATAGTGTGTCCATGTAAACCAGGTACGATTTGACAATAATTTAATTTAACACCAATGACTTGTAGAGATTCAAATTAAAATGTCTATACCTTGATAATTATTTAATCAAGATATTTTAATATTAAAAGGACAATGAATTTTGTCTAAGCCACTTTTGTTGTCTACTTGTCAGAGTTTCTAGCTAAGCTACCAAAGATCCCGAGTATGATCCCAAGCCCTTTATCTGTAGCATTGGGGCTGAAATGGGGTAAAACTCAGTCTTATGAAGACAAATGAGGATCGTCTTGTATGAAATAATTAACAACTCCATTCTAGAAAGCGGGGATCAACGGTCATAAAGTTAGTTGTGCTGACCACATGACACCCTATATCCACAAAAGCTGGCATCCTTTTCAGCAGTCGGTGGCGGATCGGTTGGAATCGCTTTATTGCGGACTGGCGTCATGGAATTTCTATATTTTTTTTGTATTTTATTTCATAAAGTTACTGCCGGAAGGAAGTCTGGCTGTACGGTTAACAGTGTGAACAAAATTTACATTAACTTCTTCAAATTAAATTCTTAGTCATAGTAAACACCACCTGTGGATCAAAACTTAGACTCTCATATGATTTACTATGATACATTGGCCAAAATAAAACAATACCGTTTTGGTAAAGTATCTATTTATTACATTTTTCGAAAAAAAAAAAAGGCATGAAAGATTCTAAAATCCTCTCTAAGTAGCTTCCAAATATTTTAAATATTTAAATGTCAAAACAATAACTACAAACTTTAATACATAAATGAAAGAAAGTGGTAGGGTGGGCAATATTTTCTTCTACTCATCCCCCCCCCCCCACCGCCTTTGGTTACCTTTTTAACTTTTAACAAAATTTAAGGAAGGTTTTGTTTGACCTTTGTTGCAAAAAAACTTTACTTGATAATTATACAGCAAAGCTTTCATAAGAAAAACCCTTTAGAAGGTACAGAAAAAACATTATTTTACTTTCAACAAAGATAACATTTTACTATATTATTATTATTATTTTATAGGTAATGATAATATCTCTCAAAAGTTACAGTGGCAGATCACGTGATTTGGAGTATGAATATGTGAACATAAATTGCCAGAAGACAGATAATATTATTCCTATAACAATTGTACTTTGTATTTTGCAACAAGTGATAATAAACCAAATGGATCGTGGAAGTATTTTGTGGCACACTTGTATTATATAGATTATATTATCTTTAGTTAATTTTATCGTTGAATGTATTAAAACTATTATGATAGGATTCCCGATGTCATAAAAAATATTATTGAAGTTTATTAAAAAGGATTGAGCTGTGGGTTATAGACAAAAATCACAATTCGTCTGAACTGTTGCTAAGATTATCCACAAACTCAGTGATTTAGACAAGCAAAAATATTGACTTAGGTGATTTTTCACCTGGTTGTTATGACCATTTATTATTATTTACTGCACGTACAATATATTCCAATTTTTGTAGAAAGAACCTTATCTGACAGCTTAAAAAGTTACTTCCTCTACTTTAATGTGTCCATCCGTCAGATATTGCTAACTAAAACTAAAGATTATGATATACACTATCAATACTTATAAAATAATGCTATTAATAAATAAAAATACCGCATGGTATAGCGTGTTACCCTCGCAGTAAAATAGAGTGCCGATGACGGGGAGATCTAGGTTTTACTCTCAGTCGGGTATACAGAGGGTGGTTTATACTAAAAAGGTTTTCCACTCTCCCTCGACGCAAGTATGAGTAAACTTTCTTTAAATATAACCTTCCTAATCCATAAAATCATTAGCATAAAGAGTACATGAGCGTATAACCCGAACGGATGGTATGGTAGTAAGTCACGGTGATAAAAAAATAATAATATTGTATGAAATTTTTTTTCTTCAAAAAGGTCCTTTCTATTAAAATTGGAGTGTAACTTTTTTATCTTTTCAGTAGTCACGCCAGATGTTTTCCAATTGTTTTAGGAATCAAGTAGGCCCATACCTGTTAATGGTTGGTCTTCAGGATGAAGTTTTCGAATCACACAATATCGGAAAAGAATAAAAATTAATAATCTCGTTAACAAACTGTACATTTCCACTTACAGCTTTCACATGAGTATAGATTGACTATTGGAGAGGTGAGGTGGGGGGGAGGGGACGGTAATTCAGCTCCATCCATTGTATTAATGGAGTTTAAAAAACTTTTCACACGTTTATAATATATATATATCATGACGTAAAAATATTTTAGTATATTCATGCATCATAAAATGTTATTTTATAGCTATTTCTAGCAGTATAAATTGTTTATGTTAGTGTAAAGTCAATCCCCTTCGTTAATGGTTCTTTTTTACTTATCATTTTATTCAATAAAACCACAGAACCAAGATAAATTTCCAGATATACGGTTTTTCCCATATACTCAAATGAAAGTCTAGTTTTAAATTGTATAGACCAACTTCAATTAAGGACGTTTATACCAGAAGCATTATTAAATAAATAACCAGCCCCGTGGTGTAGTGGTAAGTGTACCTAGCTACAAACCTAGGGGTCCAGGGCTAGATTCCCGGCTGCTACCTCTGTTATTTTATCCGAAAGGGGAACTATCCCAATGGACAACAGGTTTTTGTTAGGTAGGCTTAAGTTATGTTTAAGTGTTTCCACTGGTTCCACATTCTCATACTCACTATCACCATCCGTTCCTTGGGCAACGGAACATTAGTACTGGCTACTCTTTCAAACTATCTTCTACAAATGAAGTAGCCCAGGCGCGTAATATATCAAATCAAGGAAGCAATAGCTGCAACATAATTTGTCTTCTAACACTAACATCGTATCGACTACAGCGCTCTGTGGTTGAATACAAATACACAAGTACATTTCACTGAGATCGGGAGTATATGGTCTGTTTTAGAACTTCTCGTTAATATTCACTAAACTAATATTCCTACCAGAATTTAACGTTTATACCTTTAACGTAGTTATAAAAATAGAATTCAATGTGAAAATGGTTACAATGTAAGGTAGAAAATATGTTTTAATTAATACTGAGTCTAAGATCAATTGAGAATTAGGATATGGATGTTGTCTTTATATCTAAGAAGCCATTATTATAATAATTATTATAATTTATGATAATTAATATATTGATTTGAATAATAATGGCAATATTAATGGCTTCTTAGATATTAAAGACAGCATTCATATCTTAATTCTCAATTGATCTTAGACTCAGTATTAATTAAAACATATTTTCTACCTCACATTGTAACCATTTTCACATTGAATTCTATTATTATAACTACGTTAAATATTGTTTCCTTTTTACAACTTATAATGTTTTTCAAAAGTTTATATCTTTATTCGTAAGGTCTAACTTTATTTACTAGCCTTGCTCCACAAAAACAAAAATGCCGGTCATTCTTTTATTTTGTAGATGCCAACAATTTCAGCACACAGCACGTGCTTGCTTGATGATGACTTCCACTTTGTATATATATATATATATAAATATTTGACACATTTAAATAATCTATTTATGAACAAGAAGGAAAACTCAACATTGCAATATTTCTGACGTTACAAAACCACGAAATGAATCCTCAAATAAATTTGTATGTTATTTTTTGACCATAAAAAATTACTTTACATGTTTAATAAAGGTTAATTTTAGTTGCTTACACCCCTAACAACTGGGACAGTTTAAATATCGTTGAAAATAAGCTAAATTAAAAATTTAGAGACCTTTTCTTATATAAATAACTCAAAACGTAAGATTACTAATGATATTTTATCATGGCGATATTTTTTTGCCTACATTTTTGCTTGAATTGTGAGAAAACAATCCAAAAATAACTGAATATCTGAGTGAAAAGTTGTTAGAAGGATTAAGTCAAAATTGCGTCGGTTGCTATTTTTATGATACGATTAATTAATTCGAGATATCCACGTTAAACCACACTAAAGGTGTAGGAATGAGGAAGGTATATTTAAAGGAAATGTATCCAAATTTGCTGGAGGCATAGTAGGAAATAATTTAATAATAATCCACCCTCTCCTTTTAGAAGATCCATTAAGTCCACGTGACCATGAATTTGGATATACAGTTTAGACCTGTAAATGACCTCCTTTACCATTTAACTGTTGAAACAGATCCAAGCGATATGATTTCTAGAGTTCAAGTCGCTGTTTTCAGCCGATATCTTCCTCTGTGAAGCGCAATCCCCCAACCCCTATTCTATTTATAGCCCCTCCATTCCTCCCCATTGCAACGGCGCTTCAACATGCATAATCAAACCATAACGTATCGGTAAACCACAAATTACAATCGGCATTAAACTTTTTTTTTAGCGTGTGTCATAAACTACTCTCTCTAACGTATATAAGTAAAATTATTATCGTTGCCCTTTGAGTCACCATACATCACATTTTGGTGTAATATATCTGTTTTATTCGCAAGAATCTCCTACTAATTAATGTGTACCTATTAAATCACACCATTAGTCATAGAGTCTAAGGCGTCTGTTTCACAATCTAGTGGCTTGTCGAAAACGATAAGGTCAATGTTCAAATATTTAGGAGGTAGTTTTAACATCTGTTTTAAGACAAATGTGGTATATCTTTAATCTAATCACGCTAATTTTGGTGGACTTCCATTTAGATAGGTATACTTTCTTCTTATCTCCACCCTATTAAAGTTTATAATCGTGGTATTAAATGTAATAATTTAGAATCTAAAATAAAATACGGAACGAGATTAAAATAAATTGGTCATGTGCAGGCCTCACAAATATCATCTATGATAAGGTTTTGTATGCTATACTAGCCCCTATTTTCAATTGTAGTCTTTTCAGGTTAAGACTTCATTAATACAACACTAGAAAATATGTATCTTTTGAATGCAAGTCATATAAAATCATTGGAACTAACACATATGAAGGAAAAACTTTATTAAAAAACAAGCAAACTTTCTCACATCGATAAAATTTCCGGTAATAGGAAATTTAGCTTTATATATTCATTTATAAGTTGTTATTTATATGTAATACACTCTCTTTTTCGGTTTTATTTTATGGATTCTTCTAATCATTAATTTTGGGTTGGGGTGTGTTTTAAAAATATGTGTAGTAATAGACTTCTAAATAAATAAAGTGCTTGACTTAAAACCTGATTTTCTTGGGTTCAAACCCAGCCGAGCTCTATTGATTTTATGGAACAATGACATAACATAACCTCCTTCGGACAGGAAGACAGCCGTTGGTTCTATTTCGAATATGGCATGTAAAAAAATCCAAGGGATGTAATAATTAATTATGATTTAAATATAAAATTCTATCAATCTACCACGAGTAAAGATTCAAATTTTAGCAGGCAGCTATAGGATCCAAGCCTAAACCTTTTTTGAACCAAGAAAAAGTCAACGATAGTATCTAAGTTACCTCTAGCCACGCTGCCATAGTCCAGTATGTGATTTACTCTCTTCTGATGTAGAAGGGTGCTGATGTATTCTGAAAACTACATATTACTTATTAGTTTTGTTGTGGTTTAATTGTGAGCTTTAGATCTACAGTTTTTTGGTGTGTAGGCCTTGTTCTTTTATCCTCCTTTCAATGTTTAACTTAGATCCAATATAATGTCAATCTCCCACTGGTTCTTCCCATTGTGATTGCCAGTCAACACCCTAAACAGGGTTCGAAATCATCGCATTTGCATTGTATGTCCTTCCCACCATAATTTACGAGATTTAATCCTAACAATATATTGTGATGAATAGATGGTATGTAACTCATAATTATGTAATATCCTCCTCTCCCCAGTATCGTAATTTTAATATGTACCAAATATCTTGCCAAGCACCTTGTTTTCGAAAACCTTAAACTCTTTTTCGTCATTTAAGTTAAGAGACCACGTATCACACTCAAGCATTTTAATTAATGATCTTTAATCAGATCCGCTTTTAATGAGTGAAATAATTCACTAGAAACATCAGAAACATTTCAAGCAAATTGACTTTTTGTGACTTTTTGTAGGTAAAGTACTTACGGTAAATAAATAAATGATAAGGAACTCCAAACGGACGTTCTCGCTATGTTGTATAAAAATGGAAAATGTATTCAAAACTCGTAGTATATGTGAAAATAAATAATATACAATGACAGACCCAAGCATAAATTGCACTATACTTATGTTAAAGATTTTTTTGTCTCAGTTTTAAATTTTATAATTATATTTCTAAAGAATTAGTCCTCCTATGTATGTTTGAACCAGTAAAAAAGATTATTATTGGGTCCACTAGGGTCAACACTTCGTATTAAAATTTTGACTTCCAATTAAAATTCTCGAAATTTTATTAGGTGTTGCACACCTTCAGGTCATCGCATTACTATTAAACTCCTTAATTAAAAATTTTGAACAATAAACAATGTAAATAATGACTATTGAGGTCTAAAATGGAGATATATCATTGCTGTACAAACATTTCTCCTAAGAGGTTTAAGGAAAAATAACATACTTTTTTTAGATACTTGTATTTAATTACTCTATGGCATTGGAGAATTATTGCGTTAAAATCTAGGTAATATCTCTTTACAACTAAAGATCACAAAATTGTACCAATTAATTTGAGAATATCTCAGACAATGTTAGTTTTTATATAAATATATTTCAAATAAAAGTTTTTTATTTTTAATAGTACTACACATTTTCCAGATAAGTTATTTAATATCTAAAATAATTGTGGAGATACGGAAATTTCCGCTTCTGTAAGGTACCCTAAATTTATTTTCACTGAAAATGAAAATAGCCAGTTTATTTTATAATCTTAATCAACGCTTGTATAGCAATTTGTATCAAAATAGTTAAAGCTGATTTTGAGAAAGTATATATATATATATTTATCTTTTTTCTCATTAAACTATTCTTAATTTGAAGTTTAAACAGACATACAGACAGACGGCATTGAAAAAAATCCTTTTTAAGTTCCGGGGGTCATGAAACGTCAACATCCATCAACATTTAAAGTTTGATATTGTTTCTACGGTCGTAATACTTTACCTTTTGTGATCGAAAAGTTTATATATATATATATATATATATACGTATAGCTTGAAAGTTATTGGTTTTATAAAAGTATGCTTCGAATAAAATATTTGTACTATGAATAGATCTACATATTTGCAATGATAAGTATTTCATATCTCAAATATTTTCGGAGATATGATAAAATATAAATGAGAATTTACACATCAGACCAGAGCCCTTATAGTTTTTTTTGCCGAAATATTGAGTGTAGCAATTTTTTTTAAATATCTATTTAAGCTTTTAAATGAAATTTTTTCAAACTCGTTAGAGCCGATTTAGTTAAAATTGACTTTTTCTCTTTTTGCTCTTCAGTAAACTACCCTTACTTTTAAGGTTAGATATAAAATTCCGAAACACCCTTGGGGCAAGCCTATGAAAACCATAGATACCAAGTTTTAGTCCAATCGGTAAAATAACTTATGCTCTAGTCGGAGGTACAGACAGACATAAGGAAATTCAAAAACCACTCTTTCGGATTCGGGAGGTCATGAAATGTCGAGATTCATCAAAATCTCGAGTTCAATTTTTTTGACGATCACAATACTTTCTGTACTTGTAAGATAGCGAAAAAGTAATAACACCATTGATGGTATTTGTATTCATGAAAATTTGTACTGCGTGGTATTTATGTATCATGGCTCTATGTAATTTCGTAAAAATTTTATTCAAATATATATGTGATATTTTATGGAAGAAAAACTACGTTTTTCTATTTATTTATGTTAAAGTTTAGTTATATACTTTGTTCTTTCATTAATCTCATTATAAATAATCTCTAATAAATATTTAAGATAATTTTAAGCCCGTTTGTGAATTAGTACAGTGTATGTATATATAAGAAATAAATATAAACGGATTTTATTCTATGATTATTATTTCTTATGCCACCAATTAAAATGAATCATATTTACTTACAATCATATACCTATTTTTAATAAATTAATAAACGTTTTTTAAATTTATGTAATAGTATTTCCAGTTATTTTGAAAAATAACAACGCTTAATTTAGTCATAAATATAAAATTTATATAAAATTAACTGAATCGATAAGATTCTAGAGAAGTCCTTTAACATATGACAACAATATTTTTCAAATCAAGCACCAAAAGAGAAAACACATTGTTTTGTGAAAATTTGTTTTAATTTTGTTTAAGTCTTTTGTAGTGTAAAGTAAAAACTACTAAAAGCTCATATCATCATTGTATGAAAAGTTTTATAAAAGTATATTTAAATTAATATTTCAGCATAAAACTGAATACAGTGTGACTATGTAATATATTTTGTACAAAAATACTAATAACTATAGTATAAAATAAAAATTGAGATATTCAAGTCAGGCAAAGCATGAAATAAATCTGACAATATAAAGCTGTGTATTAAAGGTATCATGATAAAGGATTTAACTAGTTTTAAAATCTATTTAAGATTAATAATATGTTCTTATACGTTTCGTTTTAAAATAGTAGTGAACGTTAAACTCATTAAATCATGGTCACAGGCAGCAATAATTAACATCTGATAAATAAAGTATGGTAAGGCCAAATTTAAAAAAATACAAATAAACAAAACAAAAAAAGTTCGGGTTGTAATTTCTTCCACACAAATGGTTCAATTTCAGCCCCAATTTGTAGGCATATTACAATCCAATACCACTAACCCCCCTCCCGCCGCCGATATGTTAAGCCTGTACCGTGTTATAACATTCGTAATCAAAACTGTGAATCAAAGTTTAGATTGATACTGACCCACAATCAAATTTGCATCCACAAACAAAATGCCTAGCTTTATACCATATTCACAGCAAGATAAATTGTATATATATATTGTGTGTTTGTTTGGGTTGATGGGTGTCTTTCAACACCTTCCAGAAGCCTCTAGATAACCAAGAATGCTTAAACTTTAACTACTTATAGTATGGACAACTGAATACAACATAACGGAGACAGATTTTTTCGATTTTTTTATTTAATTAATAGTAGAATTAATTTAGTTGACTCTCACTTTATCCACTCTTACGTAATGTACTGGTCACCATTTACTATAGCTACGCCAGCAGTAGACTAATATAAGGTGCATGGAATCTAGGTAATTTATTATAACAAAAAATTAGAAAATTTGAAAGTTTGATAAAAATTTCATTCTTTATTCAAGGTAAAACAACATAGGTAAACCAAAAAATACATGTCCTCACAAGGCTAGCTGAAGTGTGTTGAAAAACATATAAACATGTGAGAAACTGCACTTGCGCAGTACATTTGAAGGTATATTTCACAATCTTAAGGTAAATTATTTATTTATATGAATTAGTTTTGAAGAGACATTTTATTAAACAAAATAGTTAATATTGTAATAAAGAACTTAAAGAGCCTCTTTTAAACGGTTTAAAACGTGCCTGAATCACCATTGTAATTTCATACTAAACAAATTTAAATTTTAAGATTAAATTTAAATATCAATTCTGATATTTATAAATTACACAAATGTTTAACTTCCTGACATAATTCAAATTTCTGTGGGACTATTACTTCCACCACCTTTGAAGTAATCTAGAAGATTACGACATTTTAATATTTAACATTATAATAGAAAACAAAGGGATATTACAATAGAATACTCACTAAACTCTCACCAAACGAATCTATAAACTGTTAAAGTTTTAACTTATAAGCCAACAAAAATGAATTACTTTAATATTTTCTCCAAAGAAAATACGACTACAAAATATAATTATAAAAGAAACAATATAATTTTAAAGTACAAACTATTATTCATAATCACAAGAGCAATAAAAATTTATATTTAAGCTAAATATTCCAAGCTATAAAAAGAATCTAAAGTTGCTACCTATTATCATCTCTAAAAATTACAAAGAGATTAGCGCCCAAGCGGCAAATGAAAACATTAAGTGTTTCATAAACAAATTTACTTTCAAAAATAAATCTACTAGTGAGAAATTACAGATGCCTACACTGAACGATCTCAGTTACATAACTAATCTAAGTGTTCAAAACACTCAAACCCATTAAAGGTTGTTTAAAGTTTAAATAATCATTAAAATATATAAAGTTTATATATTGCCATCCTGGAGTGATTACGTCCAAGTCCAAACAAGGATCTCTAGTCGGATATAATAGTCCACTATGCTAGCAATTATTTCCAATTCTAGGACAGGACTTCTCGCAGAAGTGTTGGATGTAATAGTCAACCATATTTGCTGAGTTCACTCGTTATATAGGTCTAGCTGATGGGTAAAGAGGTTGGAGTTTTTATATTAAAACTACAATGCCACGCGGCTAACACGTGCTATCAGCACTCTCTAGTTAGCAGCTGCCAAACTTGGCTCGACACCAAGTCACGTACGCCAGACACATGTGTCGAGTTGGCTGTTGATGCTAAGTACGCCCATTAAATCACGTACACCAGCACCGGGGCTTGTTGCAGTTCAAGATTATGAGTGGCCCATTTGTAGCCTAGTTGATTCAATCAGTACATTTATGGATCCCTC
Organism: Timema cristinae; assembly: GCA_039000515.1. Classification (NCBI taxonomy): domain Eukaryota; kingdom Metazoa; phylum Arthropoda; class Insecta; order Phasmatodea; family Timematidae; genus Timema; species Timema cristinae. Next base: position 34,711,204 of record JBCFYV010000001.1, on the reverse strand, counting down.
TATTGGAAAATGTTTTTACTGCATCATTCATAGCTTGTTAGAAATTTTCTTCATTCTAGAATTTGGTGTGAACAGATTGGTTATGGAACCTGTGCTAAGCCAGAATATACAGTGTGTGAGTAAATCACATATATTAGAAATAGTAAGTCTTGTAATCTTTGATATTGCATGATGTCTATGAGTATCTGCATTTTTCGGAGTGAGTAGTATTCAAGTAATCTAGCTAGTCTTGCTAGTGATACTATTGCAGAGTGTCTATATGTATTGGATTATTTGGGACGGGTAGAACTAATGTAGCATTAGCTAGTATTGCTAATTTTACAGTTGTCTGAAAGAAAATTTTTTTTTTGCTCAAATATCCCAACCTTCCATGAACTCTTCAAATTAAAGTTAGGTTTTGTTAGTATTTTAATCACCTGCTTCGGTGGTCACGTCACTGTCGTGTTTGACTAGGCTGCAGATGACAGGAAGTTTGGGGCTCGAATTTAAGGTGGATTTTCCAAAATGGTTTTAAACTCTCACGACAAATGTGGGTACACTTTTTTAAATTCATCTTTCCTCTTTCTTACTCATTAGAATAATTAGTACTCATCTATATAACTTGAACAGTTGTTATAATATATATATATATATATATATATATATATATATATTAATCAACCTGTGTTAGACAGGTCTTATCATATATAGCATAAAGGGCACAGGGGAAAAGGAAAAAAGTCCAATTTTAATTCAAATTGTGTTAGTTCCGCCATCTAGTAGACAATGGTAAAACCTTTCTCATACACTTTGGATTATGGTTAAATTAACTATGTGTCATATTTAAATTGATTTAAAAAAGTATTTGCTGGCGTCCTTAATGGTGTTTGAAATATAGAAAGTTGCTGTCCTGAAAATGTTTGTAATGTGACATTCCTCCCTCTTCCCTTGTACCCCCATAGGAAACGTAACATAAATTTACCATTCCATTATCCACATTTATAGGGCTTTCGTAAACTTTGTAGAGTATGTATATCTCTTAATTTCAAACCAGACAATTAATTTTTGCACAAGTTTATTTTATATTCCTGTTTAAAATTTAAAATTATCAAAGAAAGAGCTTGTTTTAAGGTAAACCCTCCTTAACAAAAATAAGGAATAAACATAAGGTCCATACAACAATGAATAATAAGGGGGCAAAAAGAGGGGGCAATAGGAGTGAACGATTGGAGTTCTGTCCTTTGAATGTCTGAGATCAAACATTCGAAACTCAGATCTCGCATCCCACACCAGTTCCGGAATTAAATACAAGGACGGTCAACCTCGTAGAGCTCATTAACCAAATGGTATATATCCCAAAATTAAAGTAAAACGAAAAGACATTAAAAATACACTACCTATGGGTATGGTGAACCATTAGACTAATAAATGCATGAACTAGTTTTATGTTGATATTTATTCATCAAGAAGTTAATATCATATGAAAATATATAATAATATATTACATAGAGATAATCTTTGAAATATACAAGAAGCTTTCGACAAGCTATTATTACCACATTCTGACAACATGCGAAGTTTTAAAAGAAAGGTCAATTAATTATTTTGAACGTCAGCATTACAGAACAACACCATAATCAAATGTGGCTTTAACTCAACAACAACCTTATCATAACGTCAAGACTTCCATTAGTAAAGTTTCTTTACGGAAAAAACAGTCATATCATGTTATCCTCATTAGTTAACTAGCAAAATACATTTCTTATAAAACATAAGAATTTATCCAAAAATATCTTAATAATCTCAGAACAATTACCCCTTATCACGTTATGCGGTAAACGCTAAACAATCTCATTATAATAACAAAATAGTCGATAGAACTTCTCAAAAGACAATTAACTAATCATACGTTGAAGTTTAACGATTTCATAGTAAAATAAGATCATTCTACGCATTAGGTATATTTAAGCCCAGTTTTATGTTCCAAATATTTACAAAAGGTCAAAATATTAAAAATGTAACTAATAGCATTCAATAATGACATTATTTCACAAAGTTAAAGATATCGATAATATCTCAAGATCAATGATCGATCGATCTCTCCCAGAGCTAGTAATTAAATCGACATTATCTCAAAAATCGATATTATTGACACAACTAAGTTACAAAATTAACCACGTAGAAAATAAAAAATATATCTTATTTTTATTTTAAGCATTTAAGAAATGGCCGAAAGAGAATTTCGAAATATGTAACAAAAACTTTAAATAACGGGAAAATATTTTTAAAATTGCCAAAGAGAATTTAGACCTTACATTTAACAATCTGAAGCCAGAGCTTTTCCTTCCCCAAATATAATAAAGTCCAAGAGTGACGACAATGTCCTGCCGCTACTATATATACAATACAACCCAGAGAAAATGGATGATGGAAAAAAGGGTGGGGACAACATATGGAACACTCGGGAACAATACGCGCATGACACCATAGCTTCAAAACAGTTTCTTAGAGCTTCGAGATTAACCTAGAAGATAGACGAGTAAAGTGTCTTTGCCGCTAGAGCTCTTTGCATATCAAGTTCTTTGTCACTACTTCATAACAACACTGGTGGTCAGTCTAATTCAGGCCACATGTGCGTGTAGTTGTGGTTGATTTTTCTTGCGTAGGTGTTCTGCAACGGTGCTGGGAGTGGTGTAATGAGGTAAGGAACAAGTTTCTCTTCAATTCTTGTAGCCCAATGCTACAAATGGATGCCGTAATAGCTCTGTATTGTGTGTATTAACGACAAAATTTATGGCCCTGATTATTTGCAAATAACCCAGAAAAAATTCGGAAAAAGGTGAAAATTTCAAAATCGGCTCAGAATTATATGCTTTACGACATATCAAAAGTCTTCTAAAGTCTAAAGCTTGGCTTTTTTTAAATAATATACTCTAAAGTTCAAAACGTCCATAAATACTTAAAAATTATTTTAAAGCGGGAAAAAATTAGAAGAACGCTGAAAATTTCAGGATCGACTCAAAATTATTTGCTTAACAACATATAAAAGTCCCTAAAAGTCCAAGGCTTGGTTTTTATGGTAGAAACCCAAAATTTCAAAATACATAAGTACTTATACATTATTTTAAGCCGGGAAAAAATTATAAGAACGCAGAAAATGTCAGTATTGACTAAAATTTATATGCTTTACAACATATAATTAAAAGTCCTTTAAATTCCGAGGGTGGATTAATCTGTAGAAGACCGCAAAGCTGAAAAGGTCCATAAGTACTGTATTTATAAATTACTTTATAGTGGTAAAAAAAATCAGCGAAACTCTGAGAATTTCAGGTTCTACTCAAAATCACATGTTTTACAACATATAGAAAGTTCCCTAAAGACCTAGGTTTTGCTTTTATAGTAGAAGACCCAAAAGTTCAAAAAATGCACTAGTATATTAGATATATTAGCCTCAAAGGCAGATACAAAAAATAGTTTCACTCATGTCCCAGTAAAATTTTTTCCCAAGCGAATTCCTTAAAGTTAACATACAAAATTCTCTCTCCTCATTAATAAATTTAATGTTAGAGTTTATTTTTCTAAATATATTAATTAGGTCATCCACCTTTTCTTCCCTATCAATAGTGATAGACGTTGAAGAGGACTTGCTGCACACTTCTCCTGAACAGCGACACATTGTAGAGCACGGCAGCCCGTTCTTCTTACATTCGCAGTTGCGTTAGCAACCTTTCTTGAAGCCACAACAGATAAGATGCACGAGCAATTACTGCTATTTAATCATATATTTACCTTTCCAATAAGCCGCCAGCCCCTGTCCGCTGGTGTTAGCAGATTATATAACCACTGTTGCACCTGCAGATACACTCTAAATGAGTGTTGACTGGCAGCAACACTGGTAGGTGGAAGCACGGCGATGTCGAAAGTAGCAGTGACAGACTGAAGAGCTTAAATTTGGACAGATATTTTATAACGCGGCTTGTTTAGGAGGGTGCAGTTTTATTTTTTATTCAGAGACAAAATAAACAGTTTTCCCGCTGAAGCTACTTCATAAGGAGTAGCAGAAGGATAATTGAAAATTAGTATTTTCCTGGACAACTTTTATCATTTTGGAGAAGGTCAAAAGCCAATTTCTTTTTTTTTGTAAAGGGCAGATGTCTTATCACGACCTGTCATTGCATGAATAAACAGGAATGTGTTTTTTACAGGCCTAGAGCTTCTTGGAGCTCCACAATATTGTGAATTTTATCAGGTTTGCCAATTTTTCCAGGAATTAGAAGAGAGAGCTTACTTCTTTAAAGTGCACGCACAGCTAGCATGGTAAGGATATCTGTACCAGTTGTTATAACTGTTACATGTTGCCAAGCTGATAACTCAATGGCTGTCGAAACAATAAGACAATCTGCATTTCCACTTGCTAACTGGATCAAGATGCCACAATTCCGTAGTATGGATGTAAGAAGTTTGATAAAAGGTGATTTGTTTTTGCAATTTACTAGAAACTCTTCCCGAGAGAATGTGGAAAACATGTCAAGATCTAGTACTAAATCTACCAAGGTTAATGGCTGCTCCAGAACTTCTGCTTCTCCGCTTTATTTTCGGTACAGAAAGTATTGTGATTGCCAAAAAAATCGAACTTAAGATTTTGATGAATCTCATGTTTCATGACCCCCCGAATTCTAAAAAGGGTTGTTTAAATTTCGTCTGTCTTCCTGTCTGTCTGAACCTCGGACTAGAGCTTAAACTATTTTATCGATTGGACTAAAACTAAGGTATCTAGGGTTTTTATACGGTTGCCCCGAGGGTTTTCGGAATTGTATATATAGCCCTAAAATAAAAAAAACGATGTTTTCTAGTTGGCTCAAATGATTTTGATTAAAATGCTTATCTATGCGTCGATTAAGATTATAAATAAAATGGCTATTTTAAATTTTATGAAAATAATTTTAGGGTACTTTAAAAGAAGTACAATTTTCCGTATCTCCGCAAATATTTGAGATAATAAATAACTTATTGTTTAAATATTATAGAAAAATAAAAAATAAAAATGAATTAAATTGAAATATATTTTTATAAAACTAATAGTTTCTGAGATATTCACAAATATATGAATACAAATGTATAAGATTTAGTTGTACAAAGATACTACTTATATTTTAACTCAATAATTCTATATTGCCTTGGGGTAATTAAATATAAGTAAGTCCTCAAAATGTTATGTCCTTTTTTCTTTAACCTCTGGAAAAATGTTTGTTCAACAATGATTTATCTCCTTCATTTTAGACTCAATAGTCAATGTTGAGGAACTTTATTTAATGTTAAAGTACTCTTCCGTGCGCACGCTGTTCATTGTAAGACATTGTTGACTTGTGTTGCGTAGTATTGAAGTCTTCCACCATATGTGCGATAGTCAAATTGTTGTTAGTGAAAGGGCAGTCAAATTGGTGTTAGTGAAATGTAACGTTTATTATCATGTTTCCTGACTTTCGTCATTTTGACCAATTCTCGTAATAATGGTAAATTATGTTTGGTGACGAGGTTTAGTTTAGAAATTTGGGTTAGGGAAATATTATGTTGGATAATTATTATAATGTGTCTGAGATAGACCCACTAGTCAATTTTACCATTTATGAAATATGAAGTTAAGTTATAATACTGTTTCGGGTACAAATGTTCTTGTCAATTTTATCTTTCATGAAATACATGTTGGATGGTTATTATAATGTTTTTGAGACAAACATTATAATCAAATTCACCTTAATGAAATAAGAGCTCAAATAATTAATAATGTTTCTGATATTAAAGTTTTCGGCATTTCGACCTTTAAAGAAATATATTGTTGAATTATTATAATGTTAATTACTTGGTCATTTTAGTTGAGTTTATATAAAACCAATATTATATTAATAATGCCATTTATAATAAGGACTGTCAAGTCCATTATTGAGACATTATACTTTGGACTAAGTCTCTTGCTTAGTATTTTTTTTGCCGACTCGCTTATCTAATTATGCGATATGAATATATATCGATGTCTTAGACATTGCTTACTATAATTATGTTATTATATTTATATATTATCATTGTACATCCACTATATTTGTGTCAAATAAAATACACTGATAATTCTCTTGTAAATCTCCGACTATTATTACTGCTATAAATGGTGGTTACAGATATATTTACATATTTCATATTTATATAAATAAACCTATGTATAAATTTACACATTATTAAGTTTATATTATTTTATAAGTTATTAATAAAATGTGATATAGCTTTACCAACAATTGTTTAACATCCAGTGATACAGATCTCTTAAATTCTTTATACTAGTCTATTTAGATTTTTAAGGTTTGTCCACGAGAGGTTGAAATTACCATGAATGGTCTGTATATCTAGCGTTATTGGATAGCCTACATCATCGATTCATATTCAAGTTTAATAACACAACAACAAACATTGTTCAATAATTTAAACTAAATCCAAGTGAAATGTTGAAAAAAAATCTTTCAAATGACATGACACGAAACCAATTAACTAATAGTCAGATGTATCTGTCTATCCGTAACACTTTTATTATTTACAGGGATAAGTAATATGTAGAATTACAACCATTGAGAAAGTTTTTCTGGAAAAGCTGTGTCATTATTAGAATATTTTATTTTACATCTACTATGTCCATATTTAAGTTGGATGTTCCATAGTTTTTGTGTTATAATAAAGATTTACCTTCCTTAACAACGCTAATTTATTAATGAATTTATATTTTTCTCATCAGTTTTTGTTAATATCACCTAATGGATATTTTTGAATCTAATAGATTTTTTATGACTTTTTTAGTAATATTTATTCTGGATTTATATTTTTTTAATATTCATATTCCTATTTTTAGATTAAAATTGGATTATAACATTATAAATAACCTGAAATATATAAGGTGTAGTGATATACACTAGATTAAACTAGCCTAATATGGGGATAAGGTGTAATGAGGTGAACTGGATTAAACAGGCTCATGCTAGACATGGAGTGTAATGAGGGGGACTAAATAGAACTATCTCATGATAGGTATAGGGTTTAATGAGGTAGAAAGTATAGGACTAGTTCAAGATAGGTAGAGAGTGTAGTGTGGTAGAAAGTATAGGACTAGTTCAAGATAGGTATAGGGTGTAAAAGGGGTAGAAAGTATAGGACTAGTTCAAGATAGGTATAGCGTGTATTGGGTAGAAAGTATAGGACTAGTTCAAGATAGGTATAGCGTGTATTGAGGTAGAAAGTATAGGACTAGTTCAAGATAGTTATAGGTGTAATGAGGTAGAAAGTATAGGAACTAGTTCAAGATAGGTATAGCGTGTATTGAGGTAGAAAGTATAGGACTAGTTCAAGATAGTTATAGGGTGTAATGAGGTAGAAAGTATAGGACTAGTTCAAGATAGGTATAGCGTGTATTGAGGTAGAAAGTATAGGACTAGTTCAAGATAGTTATAGGTGTAATGAGGTAGAAAGTATAGGACTAGTTCAAGATAGGTATAGCGTGTATTGAGATAGAAAGTATAGGACTAGTTCAAGATAGGTATAGCGTGTATTGAGATAGAAAGTATAGACTAGTTCAAGATAGGTATAGCGTGTATTGAGCTGAACAGGATGGAACTAGCTCAAGATAGGGCTATGTGGAGTACTTTTTTAAGTGTGGCAATGATCGTTCAGGTTCCTAATACCACAGGATAACTAAGTAAGAATGTAAATTTAATTATAACAATTTTATCTCCATCATAATGGCTACACGAGTTTCCAGTTTTTAAATACTGAGCTTCCTATGAATATCAGACCGTACCTGTCACCACAACCACAATATTCCGGGTTCTGGGTACGGTAGTTTCCCTGGGGCTTACTTGTTATAGCGATGTTGAGGTTTCAACGCTGATGCACAGTACATAGATTAATTTTGTGGTTGACGATAATGCGACACTACATGGCATTGATTTCATCACGTATATATATATATATATATCTACGGGGCAAAATTACAATACTAAGCTATACCCAATTATATTTTTTACTAATAGGAGTGTGTTGTTAAAATTAAACATACATAATTAGGGCATAAATTGACCCAATTCAAATAAATACTTCTCATAGGAACACTTAGGAATTTTAAAAGTTTGTTGGTGAAGATATGTTTAATTTCAAATCCCAGTTTTAAGAGGATTTCCATGAATGGCTCCTCAATTTGTCTATACTAATATTATAAAGAGGAAAGATTTGATTTATTATTATTATTATTATTTTTTACTTGTAATGGATAAACTCAAAAACTACTGGACCTATTTTTAAGATTATTTCACCAATATAAATCTAGATTATCAGCGAGTAATATAGGCTATATTTTATTTTGAAAATTTAATTTATTCCTCATAAAAATGTCGATAGTATATTATATAATCGTTGGAAAAAAAAGTTGTTGAAGGGAAAGTGGGGTTGTTGAAGGGGCCGGGGGGATAGGGGTGAGGAAAGAGGAATAATATGAAAATAGGAGGGAGGATAAAAAGAGGGAGGGGGCTATACAGTGATGGTAGGACTGTATTTTTTTAAATAAGTAAACAAAAGTTTTGTTTTTATATTGAAATGATGGATGATTTGAAGCTTTGTTTTACAGGATTCTTTACAATATTTTTTTACGGGGAAGAAGGCTAGTTTCTTATAAAATTAATGTGTATTCCCCTTACATTTTGTTGCTCTCAGTATTAAATATCAACTAATTCGTATCAAAGTGTCCGTCTTCCTGTGCGTCTAATCATGGTCCAAGCTCTCAACAGATTTGATCAAAACTTCATAAGATAAGAAGGAACTTACTCTCCGTCATTAGGGAATCAAAAGTTAATTTACGCCCTTACGAAAGCACGCCACCTATACCTATCGTAAACAAATTATTTACTGTCCATCTCATTAAACCCCATTCCTATCTTTAGTTATTTATATCCACTCCACCTCATTACATCCCATCTTATTGAGCTAGTTCTTCTCAGTCCCCCTCATTACACCCTCTCCTTATCTTGAGCATTTTCTATCCAGTCCACCTCATTACATCCCATCTCTATCTTGAGCTAGTTCTTCTCAGTCCCCCTCATTACACCCTCTCCTTATCTTGAGCATTTTCTATCCAGTCCACCTCATAACACTCTACATCAATCTTTAGCTAGATCTATCCAGTCCACCTCACTACACTCTATCTCAATCTTGAACTAGTTTTATCTAGTCCACCTCACTATGCCCTATCCCTATTTTGAGATAGATATATCCAGACCACCTCATTTCAACCTATCCCTATCTTGAGCTAATTATATCCAGCTCACCTCATTATACCCTATCCCACCTCACTACACCTTCTCTCTTTCAGGTTCATTTTAATGATATCCTCCCATCTGCGTCTAGGTCTTCCCAATGGTCTCTTTCCATTGGACTTACCAGTCAACACCATGAATTTAAATGCTTAGTACATTTAAATAATAATTTACATATAAACTGTTCAGTAATGTATAAGGACATATTCTTTAAAACCTTTGATAACGTTTTAATGAACTTTAACTTATAAATCAAATATAGCATATTTAAAGAATTCCAAATTTTAAAGACTTTCACTTATTGTTGTTGGTACAAAGTGGGAGTCCTATAAAAAATAAGGTTTGGTTATCTCATTTACAGCTTAATTTATTCGAATTAAAATTAGAGCATTTGACAGTAGAAATAAAAACTCGTGGTTAACTCTAATGAATTTTGTCTTATGATGGTTAATATTTTATAGATATTAAACGTTTTTCTTTATACTACTAAAAAATATTTTCATTACTACAATAATTTTTTATATTGTCACATATTAACGCCCGTTTGGTTCATACGCCTATATACAGTACCAATTACACTAATGTGCTAGGGTGAGTAGATTAAATTAAGAAAGTTAGCCCAGATTTTCGTGGAGGGAAAGTAAGAATAGCACAAATTTAAAACCACCCTAAGTACATACGACCAGGATTCAAACCCCGATCTACGATTCTTTGGGATTCTAATATATTGGTAGAGGGAAACTTTGAACATGTGGCCATTGGAGTGGGTTCTACATTTTTAATCATCGCGTCTTACTACCTGTTCAGGATATACGCATATATACTAATTATTCTAGTGAGCTAAGTATGGATAAAGTTCAATTTAAAGGAAGTGTATGCACATTTTCATGGAGGGAGAGTGGAAAACAATTTTGTAAAAAAACATATCGGGATTCAAACTCAGATCTCCTTGCCATTGGCAGATTAGTCTAACACGATACTAACACCTTAGAACCATGGGATCACCTAAACTGGTTCCTTCTAATTTAACTCTATGGAATATGTGTTCTTATATATAAGCTCAACGTCCCATAAAACTAATTTGTTTTGTTGTGTAATATAGTAAATTGTATTTTAAAAATGACCAATTTTAGTAAATAGCTGTCCATCACAAACAAATAATACAAATAAACACAATATTAAATTACTCAATCACCTACTTAATAATTGATCAAATTTTCACGAGTAACATTAATTTATATTAACATATACAGTATTTATTACATACGATGTAAATCATAACATTGCTTGAATAAGCATTAATGTGTAAGAGCAAGCTTCACCTTTAACAAAAAAAAAAGTGTATGATGTTAAATTTTATAGAATACATTATTTATATTTTACTAAAATGTTTTCATTATATTACATAATTTCCTATGTTATAATATTATTAAAAGTATATATAATATAATACCAATTATTTTTAATCAATACACGTAATTAAACTCGAAGGTATGACTGTGCATTCAATTTCTTATTCAGTTTTTTTTTTCGGGGGAAGTACAGGGGATAGGCAAAGAAAATAATTCATGATCCTTTTTTTAGCATGTTAGGTAGTCTGTTTGTTTCCATGCTGCCCCCAATAAACACAAAAACTACTCATCGGAACAAGGAATCAACACGGTACTATCTAGGCTGTATTCCTTATTTTTCTGGGAACAATTTAAGTAATATTATAATTATTTATTTACTAATTTGGGTTTTGCCTCCATGTAAAAAACAGTGAAAGAATGCTTGCATCCACGTCTTGAATTTGAAAAAACTTCAAGTTATTTTATAGCTTTGCGTATGAATTAGGTTTATCATGTGTGTGTGTGTGTGTGTATATATATATATATATATATATATATGCATATATATGTATATATGTATATATATGTATATATATACACACACACACACATGATAAACCTAATTCATACGCAAAGCTATAAAATAACTTGAATTTTTTCAAATTCAAGACGTGAATGCAAGCATTATATATATATATATATATATATATATTAGCTGAAAATAAAATGTTCATTTCCTCGCCTTTAGTGCGAGCGAAGTCAAAGGCAAACATTTAAAAAATAAGAATAACTATAATCGATAGTGTTTAGGCTTGCGACTATGTTTCAATAAGAATTATTAACAAAATTAGATTACAACTAAATGTACCAAATAGCTCGTTCCTAAATGAATTGTTTAAGATTGAATATAATGAATAACAACATGTATATTAAAGATTTTGTAATATTCACATCTACATTTTAGAACCGTGTCTTACTACCCAATCGGTTTATAAGCCTATGTACTAATTACTCTCATGTGCTAGGAGTTTGGAAGGTTTAATTAATAGTAAGCGTACCCGCACTTGCGTGGAGGGAGAGGGGAACACTTTTTAGGAAAAACACCTTAAGTACACCCAACCGGGATTGAATCCCAATCTTCCCGTCATTGGCAGTCTTGTCTATCGCAATAGTGACGCCTTGGGCCATTCGGCCACTGAAGTGGTTTATTTATTTTTTGTTAGTTTTATTGGGTAATGTTTGAATATTTAAATCTATACATACATTTTATTTCAACTTGACTTTTCAAGAACTTTTTAGATATTTTTTTTTTTTCGGAAATGGTTGATAATATGTTACTATATTACCTAAGTGTTGTATAGTAGGTATGAAAAAATTATATAGATATTTATAAGCTAATATACAATTACATATTTCAAAACGGGGCCGTCACAATTCACATGAATTGAAATATAAATGCGTAAAAGAGGATCAAGTAGTTTAACTTTTTACATTAATCATATATGTACATTCCAAATAAAATTGGCGTCAATGATATTAGTTAAATATTAATTTAAAAATATTAATGTTGAGAGTAGATTTACAATATTTTTCGAAAATTTGGTAAAATAGATTATTGAAAAATAAACACTAAATGCAGTTATATATTTTTAAAATTAAAAATAAGTGAATAATTTAAGTAATATGTAGTTTAAAATATTATATTTACAGGTGTATACAAAAGTATAATTATTATGTGATAAACAATACTTGAAATAAACCAGTTACTTACTAGACGTGATTTAAAAAGGTTTTTAATATTTATCAACTTTATTTTTCAAACCAATTTAATAAAATTCTCTTATATCTGATTTTGTAACTGTTATTTTTATTATTGAGTTCGTGGAAAGAGTAAAAATGGTGTTCGTTATTTCTGTGTAACTTTATTAAAACAGAATGAATGTTTCCAAATTAGTGGTAGCAGATAAGAGCCTATGCAAACATGGAAAAATAAGTACGGGTTTCATTAATAATTATGGAAAACGTGCTAATGAAGTATAATTAATAAACTTGTTCACAGAATATTGTATATGTGTAAAATTGTGAGAAATAATTTGAGTTAAAAATATATCTTTGATCTTTATTATGATAATGATTTTGTTAAAAAAATATTTGATTCTCAAAAACAATTTCAGTATAAAATTATAAAGACTTTATTCATTATTTAAAATATCAAATATTTCACATACAAATAATTAATTAATAAATATAGTAGGAAGGAAATGCTTTTTTTAATTTATAAAACGATAGTAGAAAAACATTGAATTTATATTTAAAGTTTGCTTTGGCTCTATTAAAAATTAATACAAACGAAGGTGTGAAAAAACAATTTAGTTTTTATATTACATAATTTTAGTTTGGATTTTAGATTGGTACATATAAAAATATGACTACAAATAAAACATATTTAATGGATTTTTAACGGTTGATAAATAAGTGAATCATTATCCATATTTAAAAAAACAATCTTTGCCGTTACTTCATTATTATTATTTTTTTGCACAATGTCAGGGTTTTCCGTTTACCATCCCTGAAAAACAAGAATAGATAACCAAATGCCTTTGCCCACATTCCCGCATATGCGAGTTGTTTTCAAACAATTATTAACGTTGCTTGAATTAAATAAATTTAATACTCGCTTCAGTTACTGAATGGTCTAAGGCGTCCCTCTCGTGTTATATTTGCCTGCTGGTGATGGGGAAGTCAGTTTTCAAACCCTTGTCAGATCTACTTAGAATAATTTTTCCTAAATGGTTTCACACTTTCCTTCTATGCAAATGCTGGTAGATTACCTCTAAAATGGTTCCTTCCTCGTGTTTACGATATTTGAGTAATTATCAAAAATGCTTATAACATGAGCAACAAGGTGATAAAAAAGACGATATCTGAAGAATATCCCGTATACAATAATCACAAGCTGTGTTTTTGGTATTGAAAAAAATTTAATATAATACAACCTATTCATTACACGCTCATAATTAGATAAAATAGTCAATTTTAAATTTAATACAATTTTAATTACAACGTGTTAAATGAAAAACAATTTTGGTTTTCACATTGTTAAATTACGAATATTTAATTCCAATAAACTTTCTAATTGAATCGAATATAAACGATAAATAGGCTATGCCGTGATTACATTTACGATGATCAGATTAGGTGTTGTTTAAACAACTTAAAGTGAATATAAAATAAAATTAAAATTAATATTTAGTCTGTTATATAAGGTCCCTATTTTTATCTGGGTGCCCGGTAGCCAACCCTACTACAACACTACCGGGGCACCGTAGAGAATTACATGGTTGGGATGGACCCCGGGTGGTAAGGGTTGTAATGGATGGTTTGTGTGGAATGAGACTTGAGAGTTAGTCCAATAAGATATATTTATTAATCGATTCAGATGACTAAGCTACTACATGAGTAACAGGGTAGATCTCCCATGACGAGGAGTAGGCACGATAGTGGGACTCGCAAACCTTCCTCTAGACCCACGATCGACCCTCCGGCGGGGTGAACTACCAGATCACATTTTATATAGTCGTTTATCAGTCGTTGTTAGATACCGACCCACATGAACTCAGAATGGCTCCAAATACTAAACAAGGCGTTATTATATCACCTAACTTTCTGATCTCAACTTTCACCAGCCAGGAAGGTCCATCGGTCGCACCGTGTTCACTCGTCAACCGGATGCAAGCTATATGAGACATATGCTACTATCAACAGGATGGCAACCCAACATCCTTGACTTCCAAGGAAATGTACGAGCGTGGCTTAACATCCTGCCAGAATAAACCTTAAAATAATTATGCTCTTACAATTATTTAAAATTGTATTAAACAATAACATTTTAATAAAATGAATAATGAAAATTAATCAAACAGTTGTAATTACCTATAGTTACTAAACATTTCTTATTAATATTTTAAATTCCACACAAAAATTTAAAAAAATCTGAAATAACGTTATAAGATTTAAAGAAACACATTCTTTTAAAGCCACAAACTATACAAATTAATATAATAATGTGTTCAATGTGTTTTCCAAAATTGGCACATATTTTTATTGTAAACTATTTTATTTTCTCTGTTCAATAATATGTAATTCAGAACTAAACGACATTTTCAAAACTATTTCTACACCTTTTCATATATAGCAAAAATAATTAAACAATCATAGTAAACATGGCACTAAATAACTTAAGATAACTTAAATTAATAAGGTTTCACAACACACCCAACACAGGAATGAAAAGGACACGTACATCACAGTCTATGTCTTAAAATATGAATGAAGAATAATTTTGTCACGGGACGATTCCTGGATAGCTCGTGTGTAAGAGTATTGGTGTTCTTAGCCTAAGGTCCCAGGTTCGATTCTCATGTCCAGTTTTTATTTTTTCAATTTAAAGATTACAACTTAAACCATCCTAACATTACATAATCTAAAATAACACAAATAATAATAATATTAGCACCTAGTCTTACTACCCGTTCGGATTATACGCTTTAAGTACTAATTACGCTGATTATTAGGAATTGGGAAGGTTGAATTAGAGGAATGAAACCGCATTTGCGTGGAGGGAGAGTGGAAAACAATTTAGGAAAAACCACCCCAGTTCACCCGACCTAGATTCGAACCTCGATCTCCCCGTCCTCAGCAATCGAGCTCAACACGACTAGCGCGTTAGTCAACTACGCCAACAAGGGGTTAACACAAATAAAAGTTATTCCAAAGGGTAGTAAATGTATAATTATGATAGCTATTACTATCACTAAATTATATAAGTAATAATTATCACATAGTAAAAAATTAAACCCTAGGTGAAGTTTGACATAAATAAACATAATCAGACAAAACTTAACAAGTTCTTAAGTTATTTTTACTAAAAAATAAACAAAGGTATATATTTATCATACTTTCCCACGAAGGAAAAATAAATGAAATTACTATTTAGATACCTAGTGAAAAGGTGTCCTTAAAATATTTTAATTTGAAAATTATGTCAACATTTTATTCCGATATTGTGTAAGAGTTTCTCACATTTCTTAATTTTGTTGATAACCTGTAACGGTGGATGCATGGTTTAAGGCGTCACTTTATCTATATACTATAACACTGTTTACGTTTATATCGAGGTTAGAATCCCAGTAAGGGGTACTGAGGGTAGTTTTTCACTCTCTCGCCACACAAATGTGGGCACACTTAATTTAAATTCAACCTTCCTTATCCATAACACACTATAGTAATAACTACATAAACGTACAACCCGAAAGAGTAGTAAGAGGTAGTGTTAAAATAAATTGATCCATCAGGATGGCATTACTTCGTGTTTAATATTAGTAAAATTTTCATTTAAGTTTCAATGAATTTGGATATAAAAATATCAAAAGTGAATTCTTTCTCTGACATCTTTTAAATACTTTAATTACCTTTAACTCAAAATCGTGGGTATGAGGATAAATACAACAGTCTTTTCTACTCTGGTTTGCTAGTGATCGTGAAGTGTGATTTTGAATCCGGCCGAGTGTACTAAGCGTGTTCCATATATGTCTATCAATCACCTACAACAGTGGTTCCCAATTACCTACGAGTCAAAGACCTCCCCAAGAGGTCTCTTTGAGATCATTATAATCTAATCCATCCTATGTATATAAAATAGTACCCCACCTCCCATATTAACATTATTAATGTTAGAAAACCTACAAAACTAGGAATTTGTTACAGTAAATCCAAGTCAAATGTGTTTTTACATATTTTTATTTTTACACTAACTATAGTTTTAATAATAATGAATATAATAGAAATAGTTAACACAAAAAAGGTTAGTTAGACCTACATGAAAATTTATAAATTATGAAAAAGTTCAAATTTATTCATTTAAGTGAGATAAGGGGAACATATTTTACCCACGACTTTTAAGCCAACGTTCCATGATTTAAAACGATCACACGAAAGTTATAAAACGTAACAAATCAACAAGAATAACTTTGCAATGTCTGACGACTAGCATTGCAATATTGATGAATAGTGTAACGTGACGACTCGACTCGACTCGATTGGTCGGTCCGAGAACAGAACAGTGGCCTTGGGATTCACGGTAAGCACTGCGTAGGGAGGGGGGGGGTTGAGGAGGAGGGGAAGCTTTGTTTTGATTAAGATTAGGCCCACTATTGTTTGATAATATTTTAACTTTTTATCTCGTTCAATTTTGGTGGTTGTCCCGGACCCCCTAGGAACAGCTCGTGGACCCCCACTGTCCTACACCACCAATACCTGTAAACCTACTCATTAAATGAATTATACGGAAATATCGATGAGTATAAGAATTAAAATATGAAGAGTTGTGATCCGGGAGGGAGTTATTGAAAGTTTATACTCGTCAAAGCTCTAAGTCAGCGGTTCACAACCTTTTTTCGCTTCCGTACCCCTTGGCAACCCATTTGCATAAATTGTGCCCTAAATATTAGAAAAAATGTGTAATCACTGATTGGTGACGTGGTGGTCTAGGGGTGAGGTATCAGACTTCTGTGCTGGGGTCCCGGGATTCAATCGTTGGTCCCGGCACAGGTTTATCTGATTGTCAAACTCTTCCTTCACATCTGACAAGACGTGTATTATTATTATTATTATTATTATTATTATTATTATTATATTATATTATTATTATTTATTATTATAGCACCAACGTCTTACTACCCGTTCGGGTTATACGCACTTACGCTAATTTGTAATGGTAGGGTGATTGTGAGATGAAATGGAGGACCTACAGTTTAACGTGTAATCCGAACCACGGTGGAGGCCTGGCATTCCCCATATTCACAAGATGTATTGTCAGAGGTGAAGGAAGGGTTTGGTAATCAGATAAATTTGTGCCGGGACCGAGGATTGAACCCCGGACCCCAGCACAGAAGTCCGACACCTTACCCCTAGACCACCAGGTCACCCATAAGACGTGTATTAAACACATCTTGTGATTGCGTGGAGTTCCAGGCCTCCACCGTCGTTCGGATCCCACGTTTAACTCTAGGTCTTCCATTTCATCTCACAATCACACTTAGTAACACGCGATGTTAATAATAATAATTATTATTATTATTATTATTATGTTATAATTTATACAATAGTAGTAGTTATTTTGGATTTATTTGTTGTAACTGAAAATAAATGTTATATTAATGTTATTAAAAAACAATATAACAATAAAGCTAATAAAAATGCATATATTTTTACATTCAGAAAGCAAAAGCTACAATAAAAACTAACATATTTAATTTATGTATTAATAATTTAAAAACTGTTATATGTTTGAAGTTGAAATCATTTGGTAAAGGTCATATCTAGAATAAAACTGCCTCTCATCATATCTTTGAGTTAATTTCATAAATTTTTACTGTTCTTTTGTCTTTCACTGCTGACATATGTAGCTTTTTCCACCATTATTCAAATATTTTCGCGTACCCCCAAAAGTCCTGGCGTGTACCCCTGAAAACCACTGCTCTAAGTGACTGACCGAATGAAGGCAGATTCTGTTTTAACTTGATTATTTTGCATTCCGTCTGTCCGTTTCTATGACCAGATATTCGTTCCACGATATCTTCCAAGTGTGTGGACCGATTTTAACTACATTTAGCAGGGACGTTCTTTGAGCCTAGATGAAAAGATGTACTGTAGGTAAGCCTACTGTACTTAGATTTTAAATATTGATATCCATTTCAATATGGTGGCTGCTCAAAATATTTTTCGTTTGGTAGCTCATCTTGTGTTTTTTGATTTTTATTTATTTTTTACTTTAAGAAATCGATCAAATACTTATAGCGTTTTTTTTTAAAGTATGACATATATTTCGAGATTTACTTTTAAAATATATGAACAACGGCTATTCTATGTGAGTATAATCTTCTATTTATTGTCGGATTAATTGGTTTTCGACTTAACTTGATCACCTGAGATTAAATTCAAATTTAATTAAACATTATATACGATGTTATAGCTTGAAATCCTAAGAGAAATGTTAAGACTGTAATGTAGTAATTATATGAATAAGGAGAGAGATATATATAGCTCACAAAACTAATAGTATAATATTGTCTAATCTTCTAAAAACTAGCTAAGCTACGTAGCTAGGATTAAAAAAAACATTTTCTTAGAACACACAAATACGCACACTGCATCGGGATTTTTTTAAATGAAAAATATGGCATATTCTTTAATGAGCTCGCCGGAACACCACACTGCGTCTACTTCATTATTATAATAAAGTTTAGACGCCCTGATATGGCACATTCTACGAGTATGCTCTACTCTTTTATAAGAGTTAACGAGTAGGATGGAAATTTAATGGCAACACCAAGCAATGTGAGCGCTATCTAAGCGAAAATGTTCCCCAAGGCAGCGATAGCCAAACAAGAGAATAAGGGGGAATGGATAAGGGGGAGGTGAGTTGTGGAAAGGGGGAGGGAGGAGTAATTCAAAATTCTAGAATCAATGAACTCAGTCCCAGAGTATAAAACAGTAAACGGTACACCGAGATGGGATCGACTTTAGTTTTTTTGTTTTGTTTTTTGTTTTTTGTAGAAACGAAGTTTGCTTTAAGGAGGTAGTTTTACTACAAAACGATTGTTAATTTGGTTGCATTTAAGGATGTTTTCCACATCACGGTTTAGTTTCTATTACACACGTGTTTTGTCCAACACAATTATGACGTATTCATACATAATCCATACGTAAACCGTTTATCCTATCCATGCTTTGTTCGAGATAAGCATACACACATTCTCCATACGTTAACCATTCATCTTATCAGTGGTTTAACCGACATGAGTATTTACACACACTCCACACGTCAGCCGTACATCATGTCCGTGCCTTAACTCACATTAGTATTCACACATGCTCCATCCATCAAACATTAATTCGTGATCTAACCGAGATGGGTATTCACACATGCTCCATACGTCAACCATTCATTAGTGATCTAACCGATATGGGTATTCACACATGCTCCATACGTCAATCATTCATTAGTGATTTAACCGATATGGGTATTCACACATGCTCCATACGTCAACCATTCATTAGTGATTCAACTGATATGGGTATTCACACATACTCCATACGTCAACCATTCATTAGGGATTTAACCGATATGGGTAGTCACACATGCTCCATATGTCAACCATTCATTAGTGATTTAACCGATATGGGTATTCACACATGCTCCATACGTCAACCATTCATTAGTGATTCAACTGATATGGGTATTCACACATACTCCATACGTCAACCATTTATTAGGGATTTAACCGATATGGGTATTCACACATGCTCCATATGTCAACCATTCATTAGTGATTCAACCGATATGGGTATTCACACATACTCCATACGTTAACCATTCATTAGTGATTCAACCGATATGGGTATTCACACATGCTCCATATGTCAACCATTCATTAGTGATTCAACCGATATGGGTATTCACATATGCTCCATACGTCAACCATTCATTAGTGATTTAACCGATATGTGTATTCACACATACTCCATACGTCAACCATTCATTAGTGATCTAACCGATATGGGTATTCACACATGCTTCATACGTCAACCATTCATTAGTTATTCAACCGATATGGGTATTCACATATGCTCCATACGTCAACCATTCATTAGTGATTTAACCGATATGGGTATTCACACATGCTCCATACGTCCACCATTCATTCGTAATATAACCGATATGGGTATTCACACATGCTCCATACGTCAACCATTCATTAGTGATTTAACCGATATAGGTATTCACACATGCTCCATACGTCCACCATTCATTCGTAATATAACCGATATGGGTATTCACACATGATTCATACGTCAACCATTCATTAGTTATTCAACCGATATGGGTATTCACACATGCTCCATACGTCAACCATTCATTAGTGATTTAACCGATATGGGTATTCACACATGATCCATACGCATGAGTATTCCCACATGCTCCATAAGTTGACTACTAATCTTAACCGTTATTTAACAGACATGAGTGTTCACACATGCGTCATAGGTTAGCCGTATATTTATCCGTAAAGTGTCCAAATTCTCTAGCTTGAAAGTCATATAGAAACCATAAATACATTTAAATTGTTAATAGATTCCTGTCAAGAGTTATTATTAAAAGAGTCTAACGGACAAATTTTCATATTTCATTTTTAAATGATAGAATTCACACCAATACTATTCCCAAAAATTTTAAAATTCAAATGAATTTAAGGAGAAAGCAGAATCTTAGAAAAGCAAAAATTTATTTCTACAGCAATATACAAAGTTTTACCAAAGTCGATTCAAATTAATGTTGTTCTTTTAATTTAAAAAAAAAAAGCATTTTCTTTACGGATTATCATATACAAATTAGCAAATTGCAATTGTGAAACTGAAATTTAAGAAAATGATTCTCACAGTTCTACTAGAGCGAATTAATATCATATTTAGATGAAAGATTATAGATATATACATATATTGAATATTATAAATATATATATATATATATATATATATATATATATACGGATTATCATATACAAATTAGCAAAATTGCAATTGTGAAACTGAAATTTAAGAAAATGATTCTCACAGTTCTACTAGAGCGAATTAAATATCATATTTAGATGAAAGATTATAGATATATACATATATTGAATATTATATATATATATATATATATATATATATATATATATTAATATATATATATATATATATATATTGAATATTACATGATGGACATTATATAGATTTTATAAATTTCTATCTTAAATTTCTTTTAAAAAAAGGCTACAGTTGATCATTTCATTGCAAAATTTACGCATTATGCGTCTACGGACCGGCAAGTAATAGGTTATTTTACACTCTGATGCAAAGGATCATGCGTTAAGGATGCTACTTTTAGCTATACTAATTTACTCAACAACTCTCACACCCGTTGACCTCGGTGGTCTTGGTGTAAAGTGGTCGCATTCGGACCCCGATGTTCGTGAGTTAAAACCTAGCTTGTGTCGAAGGATTTTTCCTGAACGATAAAAATTCGTAGCACAACTTCCTTCGGAGGTGTTGTAAGACCGTCGGTCCTAATGTCAATTGTGGCGTGGAAAAGAACACCGGAAGGTTTGAAAAAATTCCTTTTTCCAGCAAAATTGATAGGTCGTTTCTCTCTCTCTCTCACTCTTAAAAATTCTCGTGTGCTGATATAAACAGTCATTACAGAAAGTGCACGTTAAATACCTCACATAATTAAATAAAAAAAACTCCTTCGCCATAACTACAAGTGTATTTATAAACACACGTCAGTGGTCAAATGGTCTAATGCGTCACTCTCACAATATACTAGATTAATAATGACGGGGTTATAATTCTAATCAGGTATAGTGATAGCTGTAAATAAAATATAATAAATAATAATAAATAAATAATTTCCCACTCTCCTTCAAAGTGAATTATATTACATTCCTTCGAATTCAAATATTCTCATCACTAAGATATGAATGTATTTTGTACAGTACGTAATATGAATACAACCCGGACTGTTAGTGACAAGTTGTGTTAAAAATACAACTATTATATCGTTGACGTCAGAGATGGAGTTGATACGGTAGATGTGTAAATCAACATTTATAATTTAGAGATGGTATGAATGGCTCACCCAGCTATTAGGTTTTAGCATAGAGAAATATGTGATATTCCTTTCTCTATGGTTTTAGTCTGTTATTTATTGCTGCTCAAGTGCGTTGTGTGTTTCATGTGTACAATGTATTGTTCTTCCAAATTACTCACTCCTTTTGTTCCCACAACATTTTATTCAGTTATAAAAAAAATAAAAACAGATATTTCTTTTGTCTGGATTACAATGTTCTCGTTGATTTTAAATTGCCCATTTTCTTGATACTTTGTTTTGAATAACTTATTATGGAGTAGGACATGTTATAATTAAGCTAGCATACTTGAGACTGACCCGGGAGGCTGGGGTTTGATCACCAACACGGTACAATCTGGTGCTATGTGTTATTTATATTGATTTTTCCAGGCGCATTAATTTTAATAGGGAATTTCATGCCCATTTACTCAATCTATTTTATTAAACCAATACTTGACTGACAATTTAATTTTAGAACAGACAAAACATTCAACCCCCTAGCCGTTAATTTATCATTTTTAATTACGGAATAGGGAATTTCAAATAAACAAATAATAATAATAATAATAATAATAATAATAATATAGTGGTTTTTGTGCATTATGTTTTACCATCCTTTTGGTATTTCTAAACATTTACCATATTGAGTAGGGATGAAGAAGATTGAGTTTGGATTAAATATACTCGAATTTGCTTGAAGGTAAAGTGAGAAATCACCTTTAAAAATCTACAAGAACTAGAACCTGGATACCTTCGTTCAGTTTAACGCGAGAGTGACGCGTTTGACCATACAAGCACTGAAGAGGTTTTATCAGATGATGAATTTTGTTATGTCAGGAATTGAATCCATGATCCTTACGTCTTTAAGATGAACTTGCTTGACATAATAAGATAAGGAGTAGGACTGATTTAGCCTGGATACGGTGGGAACGCGGACTAAACGTCAAGTTTGTGTAGTCTATATTCTAGGTTAACGATGTCCAAAACATTAGCTCAGTTAATAGCGTGTTCACCTGTTGATATAAGGGTCCCAGGTTCGATAAACAGCACCGTCGAAAAGAAACGTAATCTGTTAAATTGGGTATTCCCCTTTCACAGAGATGAATTAACAGATGGGGATTGGGTGCTGTGTTTTGCTTAGATTTAAGATAGTTTATATGTCTTGTGATTATATTATAATCAGTCGGTATAGAAGCTCACTTTAAATCTATCTCGAATGAAATAAAAATAATTTGACGGTAATTGTTTGAATTAAGGGAGTATTTTCTAAAAAAGAATTTCCACTCTACTTCTAAATCTACTTGGGAAAACTTACTTTAAATTAAATCTTCCTCTTACATGATCAGGCTGGTAAAAAATACGTTGTGTCAAAAAAAAGGTCCCTTTAAACTCACCCTTCTCAAAATAATCTATTTAGATAAATCATTTTTAAGTCACTCAATGTCAAAAGCTAATCTATGAATAATACCTTTTAAGTTGTTTACACATTTTGTGATGCAACTAGTTCAAGATAGAAATAGGTGGTTTACTTTTATAATTATGGCAATTAACGCTTGTGTTCCTCATTCCATAGAGTGAAATATGTAAACATAATACACCAACATAACACTTTCAATTCTACATTGTTTATAACTTCTTCTTTTTTTACAAAAGATAAACCATGTTTTATATATATTTTTATTCTAACAGTGTTTATTTTAATCAAACTTTTTAAGAAAGGATGAATAGAACAATGAGAAAATTTAAATAAAGAGTTTCATGTTTAAAATGAGCTGTAAACATATATAATTAAGGTGGGAATAGAAGGAACGAGAGAAAAGGTAAAGGTTTTTGCATTTTTATAGCAAAATTTTGTTTGTCTGAAATAAATAGATTATTGCTCCAGAAGAAATATAAGAGCTTAATTTTCTACTTATGGTGATCCAAACAATTTTTGAATATGTGTCATGAGCATAGCTACATTAGATGAGGAATCTTTTCAATGAATAGAAAAAGTGTATATAAAATTCTAGGACACCCTTGACAGATAATAAAGTTCCGTTAATTTCAGTATGCGAAGAAATTCAACTCTATTTTTATATTAGTGCAATATTATGTGTATTTCAACAAAAGAAAATTAAATAAAAACTGTGAAAATACTGACCTTGTCTCACGTCCCCTTCAATTCCCCCTTAAATCAACAACTATTATATTATTATTAATCTTACTATTAAGATGACTAAATAATTCGTTCACAAAAAAAGTGAATATACAAACACAATGTCCCTTTACTAATTGTGACTGCTACCCGCAATGGTGGTCACATGATTTAAGGTGCTACTCTCGCAAACAGATTGAACTGCTGAAGACAGAGAGATCACGGTTCGATCCTGGTTGGGTGTACTAAGGGTGGTTTATCCTAAATGCTTTCCCACTCTATCTCCACGCAAATATGGGTATATTTCCTTTAAATTATAACTCATTAGAGTCTCCATCGACGGAAAACCTGACTATATGAACTTAACACCTAATCCGCGTATCCACCAATCCATATAATTAATAATTATTTGAAATGTATTTAATGCACCATATAGCTATGGGGCACGTCTTACATACTTATTTTACAAAAAACAAAATGCTTGCAGATACAAAAACGAGAGCTAACCCAAGATGAACTTACACACAGATGAAATCTAATTCTTTCAAACTACCTAACTTATCTAGTTTTAGGTACCATATTTTAAATTACATATAATTTTCATACATAAATATCTAAGAAAAATAAAGCCTTTGGAATCCGCAAACATTGGTCATTTGGGCTAAGGCGTGAGGCTTGCAATAGCCTAGGTTGTCTTGCTATTTAGAAGTCAAGGTTCGAATCCTAGCTAGGTGAATTGATGGAGACGATTTTCCGCATGTGATTTCTCATTCAATTTCAACAATAATTCGGATGTACTTAATTTTCAATCATCATTTAATTTCCTCTATACTAGATCAGGGATTTTCAAACAATTAAAAAAAACACACTAAAATCGACATCTTAATAAGAAATTTGTATACATATTTGTTACTGACATATTAAAACGAATTTAAAACATGTTTCCTTGTTGTGTTTTTACTCGTAACGTTTGTTAAGTTTAAATTATAAATCAACATAAAAGTCTACGTTTCAATTAAATTTACGTGCAACACAACATTCTATTCCGGTTTGTTGGAACCGTGGGAGTTTCAAAAATTACACAACGGAATGATATAGAGGGATAACAAAAGAACTTAATACTACTCATACTCTCGTCCTAGACTGTACCTAACGTTGCCAAAAACAAAGTCAAGCAGCCGAGCGAAAAGTTACAAAGATGGCGCTAAGGGCGAAACAGAATAACAACGGAAAGGCGGCAGGGTCTAAAAGTGCGATGAGAATACGGGGTATATGGGTGGAAGTGAGTGGGTAGGAAGAGATAAAGAAACTGGAACAAGAAAAGTACTGATAGTAATGCGTAACATTGAAACAGAAATGTAGGATGGGGAGGTACAGTTCTGAGCAATACAATAGATTTTTATTTTATTAGGTAGGATAAATATATTTCCCCCTTTATTTTCT
The DNA here is from genome assembly GCA_039000515.1 of Timema cristinae. Classification (NCBI taxonomy): domain Eukaryota; kingdom Metazoa; phylum Arthropoda; class Insecta; order Phasmatodea; family Timematidae; genus Timema; species Timema cristinae. Next base: position 34,685,242 of record JBCFYV010000001.1, on the reverse strand, counting down.
TAACGCAATAAATTACTTATTATTAATAAGAGTCATTTAATGTGTGTTTTCTAAGCATATTATATCAGCTCACAACTTAAAAACTAATTTTACTCAAAAATAGTCCGCTTCTGTGACCGCATGGTCTAAGGTGATACTTTCACAATAGACTAGACTGCCGATTATGTGGAGCTCGAGGTTTTAATCCCAGTCGGGTGTGTTGAGGGGGAGGGGAGTTTCCACTATCCCTTCTAGCAAATGCTAGTACACTTTCTCTAAATTAAGCCATTAACATACATAGTATACATATACATACATATTTAGCACCGCGTCTTACTAACCGTTCTGGTTATACACTTTGAGTACTAATTACGCTAATGGATTAGGAATTGGGAAGTTGAATTAGAGGAAGTGAACCCGCATTTGCGTGGAAGAAGAGTAGAAAACTATTTAGGAAAAGCCACCCCAGTTCACCCGACCGAGATTCGAACCTCAATCTCCCCATCCTCAGCAGTCGAGCTCAACACGACTAGCGCGTTAGCCAACTACGCCACCGAGGCGGTAACATACATAGCACATTAGCATAATTATCACATACGCATTTAACCTGAACGGTTAAAACGTGGTGTTCAATCTAAAAAAAGCTCTTCAAAAGCTTATTTTTCGAATGCTACTCCAGCATGGGTAGACTACCCTCCACTCAAACACACGCACGCACGCAGGCGCGTGTTCTATCGATGATATTTTCACTACTCTGATATTCCTTCTCCAAAAGTCAACACTACTTTTAGTTTTAGTAAGAGCAAGAGTGACAGATTTTATTTCAGACTTTATAACTTTTTACGCTCCTTCGAAAATCCATGAATTATTAATATCCTCCATTATAGAAATGTTTGGGAAATGAAGATTGAAGAGGTCTTAGCTCACAATAAGATACAAAAATATAAGCTATACCAAAAGTAATAAAATACAATATGTAATAAAATAAATGTATAGCTATCTACGTGTTTTCAATGTATCTTGTAGCACTTTTTATTCTGGTGCTCTCCATAAGCCGCGTAATGCTTTTTTCTTAAATTTTTGGACCTTCTTTTCCCCTACGTAACACCATGTAGAAATATAGACTGACTCCCCCCTCCCCGCTTTCCAACCTGTTCTACGTATATTTTCACATCAACCTAATTCAATCTTCACCTGCTTCAGTGGAAGCAATGGTCTAAGGCACTACTCTTCACAATAGACTAGACTGCCGATAACGGGAGATCGTAGTTCGATCCCGATTGGATGTATTGGGGGTAGTTTTTCCTAAATGGTTTCTCACTCTTTCGCAAATTCTGATACAATTCCTCTTAATTAAAACTTTCTCATATTTAACCCATTATCGTTATTAGTAAATGAGCGTCTAACGCGAATGGGTTGTAAGAACCGGTGTTAAAATTTATATATATATATATATATAATATATATATATATATATATATATATTATATATATAAATATATAAGAGAATCATTTTCAACACTGTACCTATTCGTAAGTTATCGTAAATTATGTTTATTAGTTGTGTAAACATTAACAATAATAATATTATTGTTTTGACATCAGAATATGATTGTTACGTAACAGTGTGATGTACCCACTGTACCCCCATGTAACACCATATAGACTTTATAGCTTACCTCTGCCCCCCCCCCCTCCTCTGTACAGCGTTACGTGGTTTATGGATGGCCCCGTGCAGATGTGAATACGAAACAACCAAAACAAACAATAATTTCTCTTCGGGCTTAAGGTTTTATTTTCTTCTACTTGTATTTGAAGTTTATTTGTTTCCTTGCTTATCCAAGTTATATATATGGCACGAAACAGATTTTATAATATTGTGTATTAAAGCTTGGAAGAAAATGCGTAAAAATAGGTTTTCAGTTAACTACTTTAATGTAAAAAGTTAATTTTTCTCATAAAAGCAAACAAAAAAACAAATCTTGTTAATAACATTAACGCTCTTTAAATGGACATTTTAAACCAAATATTTCAAATATTTTAGCAAAATTCAAGTTTTCTAAATTAGGCTACTTTAAAATAACGTATAATTATTTTTAGTTTGTAAAAATAAGATCTTTTTCATTATGATTATGTCTAGATATTTACAGATACACATTTTTATCTCATTCTTCTAGGTCAATTAAGAAATGCTATTTTTTTTATGATTTGTCAAAAGTAAGCAAGTAAGAAGAAGTGAAGTCGTCAAATACTGCATATTTAATAATAATATTTAGCACCACGTCTTACTACCCGTTCGGGTTATACGCTTTAAGTACTAATTACGCTAATGGATTAGTAATTGGGAAGGTTGAATTAGAGGAAGTGAACCCACATTTGTTGGAGAGAGAGTGGAAAACCATTTTAGGAAAAACCACCCCCAGTTCACACGACCGAGATTCGAACCTCGATTTCCCCGTCCTCAGCAGTCGAGCTCAACACGACTAGCGCGTTAGCCAACTACGCCACCGAGGTGGGTTACTGCATATTTGATCACAGAGTGAACACAGATTGAGGACAATAATCTATATATTCCCGTGAACCAAATATCATTTGGCATGGAAAATAAATGAAATATTTAAGAAGAGTTTTAAATAACAATAAC
>JBCFYV010000001.1:34654127-34682519 GCA_039000515.1 Timema cristinae | reverse complement strand
ATATGAGCACAAATGTAACACAATGGATTGACTTAAATAAATTTGGTTATGTTGTGTTTTTCAATATGTGGCGGGCTAGCTTGAGCTCAAGTTGGCCCACCACATTAAATATTTTCTAAAATGGCCAGTTTAACAGCACAAATGTTCATGTTCGGGCACATATGAGCATAAATAGAGCACAAACGATTAGACAAAAAAAGATTTTTTTTCGGCAATGTGGCGGGCCAACTTGAGTCACGTCTGTTTGCATCTAGGTTATAAGAGTGTCACTTTTTGGAATGGGAGAACACAAGCGATCCTAGCGGTGAGATATTTTTACCAACCAAAGCTCGTCAGATTTATCCCTCTGGCCTCTGCTGCAGCCATTGGCATTTCGGAGGTCCACTTGCTTACATCGTACGTTTTTCTTGCCCTAGGAAGTTATCATCCTGTAAAGGCTACCACATTTTGTATTTTTACGTTTTATGAAGACTTAAAAAAAGACCAACGACAATTCCATAAAATCTTTTGTATTTTTTTCACAAGTTGAAATAATTCCTGAGAATGCTTTGCAAATTACTAGGAGGGAAATTAGTATATAGTTTTTAAACAAAGGACCTATTGTGTTAACATAGCCCATGTTGTTAATAATATCACCGTAATAAAAATAGTTACACTGTTTGAAAAAAAATAACCGTACTAATTTTATATAATAATATTATTATTAGCACCGCGTCTTACTACCTATATAATAATAGTTATAATAATTCTAACAATAATAATAGAGTTAAGGATCTAGTCAAAACCATAATTTAAGTTTATATATATATAAACCATAATTTAAGTTTATATATATGACCATTGTAATATTTACTGGCAAAATTTATTTAATGCGTCACTATTATTTATATATTAATTATTAATACAATAGATAAAAAAAATATGTTCATATATATCTCAGTAGCGCTAAACTAAAATCGGGCGTCACTTCAGACAAATTTAAAGTGGGTGGGTTGAATATTGGTTTCCACTCTCATTTTGCCTTTCGGAATAAGTTGTCAAAAGTCCCCATAATTTGAATGTACGCATATAATTTTACCGAGCGTAAACGATGCTGAGAATGGGATTTTCTTATTGTTTTACGTTAACTTTATGACCGTGAGATATATTAACAAGGAAATAATATCGGAAATCTATATATAAAAAAGGTGATATAGTGTTTTGTGAACTACTGATCTAGTTGTATGTAGGATATTGTCAATGTTTTTAGAAATATTGTAACTACATTGCATCAGTTGTGCTATCTATATTCAGATGAAACAACTAACAGTACCTTTTACTTTCCGAAGATAACCGAAGGTTTTAAATTTACATTTTAGGCCAAATGACTTTAGGCCAACTGCCTTTTAGGCCAACTGCCTTTAGGCCAAATGCCTTTTAGGCCAAATGACTTTTGGTTTCATTTTTAGGCCAAATGCCTTTTAGGCCAACTGCCGCGTCCCCGCTCAAGATAGGGATATGGTGTAATGAGGTGGACTGGATAGAACTAGCTCAAGATAGGGATATGGTGAAATGAGGTGGACTGGATAAAACTAGCTCAAGGTAAGGATAGGGTATAATGAGGTGGACTGGATAGAGCTAGCTCATGATAAGGATAAGGTGTAATGAGGGGGCCTGTATAAAACTAGTGCAAGATAGAGATAGGTTGTAATGAGGTGGACTGGATAGAACTAGCTCTAGATAGGGATATGGTGTAATGAGGTGGACTGGATAGAACTAGCTCAAGATAGGGATATGGTGAAATGAGGTGGACTGGATAAAACTAGCTCAAGGTAAGGATAGGGTATAATGAGGTGGACTGGATAGAGCTAGCTCATGATAAGGATAAGGTGTAATGAGGGGGCCTGTATAAAACTAGTGCAAGATAGAGATAGGTTTTAATGAGGTGGACTGGATAGAACTAGCTCTAGATAGGGATATGGTGTAATGAGGTGGACTGGATAGAACTAGCTCAAGATAGGGATATGGTGAAATGAGGTGGACTGGATAAAACTAGCTCAAGGGAAGGATAGGGTATAATGAGGTGGACTGGATAGAGCTAGCTCATGATAAGGATAAGGTGTAATAAGGGGGTCTGTATAAAACTAGTGCAAGATAGAGATAGGTTGTAATGAGGTGGACTGGTTAGAACTAGCTCTAGATAGGGATATGGTGTAATGAGGTGGACTGGATAGAACTAGCTCAAGATAGGGATATGGTGTACTTAGGTGGACTAAAAATAACTAGTTCAAGATAGGAATAAGGTGTAATGAGGTGGACTGTATAAAACTACGTAGTTCAAGAGAGGGTGTAACGAGGTAGAATTGATATAACTATTTCAATATAGGGATAGGGTATAATGAGTTGGACTGTAAAGAACTAGCTCAAGATAGGGATAGGGTATTATGAAGTGGATTCTATATAATTAATTCAGGATAAGGATATGGTGTAATGAAGTGGACTAAATAGAACTAGATATAGTGTAATGTGGTAGACTGGATAGAACTAGCTCAATAAAGGGATGGGTGGCGTATTTTTGTAAGTTTGGCAATGATCATTCGATCTCCAAGCACCATAAGTAAGTACACCACCCTAAAATTAACATATTTTAGAAAAAGAAATCCATCCAATATTTGAACCCAACTACTATTCTTACTACTTCTTTTGTCACCCCATATGTCTACCTGATCTTCTAATGTCTTCTTTAGCCCCACATTTCAATGATTTCCAAGTCAAGTAAAAGTTAAAATAGTTAATGTAGGCAACCAAATATGGACTACTTACTGGTAGTGGCAGTTAAACCTGCTATTTTAGCACTAGGACGTAAATTTTGTGTACCACAAAAAAAAACTGATTTAAATAATATACAACTTATACACAGATTATTGAATTTATTTATTTTTAAAATAGATATTGAATGAGATTTTCCAAGCGATCAATTACGAGATATAATACTTGAGAGGAATAACCTATATCCAATATGGAGAGTGGGTTTTCTTCTAGATAAAATACCCTAAAACGAATTAAATAGGAAAGGTGTTTTTTTTTAATTTTTTAACACTAGGTTTTCCATTCGGGTTATACGCTGAAACAAATGTTAATTTGTTAACAATTAGATTAATTTAAATGAAACTTTTTTAAAAGGTATTTAACAAACACTTTTTTGTCTGAACCAACTGATTATAACAGCAATTGACTTACATCTAACTTAAATAATAAAATACACAACATCAAGTCCCCGTCTGTTAAATCAACACTTTAAGAGAGGAAGCTCAAATTACGCCAATGATAAATTGATTGGCCATGCCAAGAATCGAAGCCGGAACCTTTATCTTAGTAGGCAGGTATGATATCGACTGAGATAGTGAGATAGGGTGATGGACTTTTATTTATCTCAAATATATATTCTCTTCGCTACCTACATTTTACTCAATAGCACCCGCCTTGGTGGCGTAGTTGGCTAACGCGCTTGTCGTGTTGAGCTCGACTGCTGAGGACGGGGAGATCGAGGTTCGAATCTCGGTCGGGTGAACTGGGGTGGTTTTTCCTAAATGATTTTCCACTCTCCCTCCACGCAAATGCGGGTTCACTTCCTCTAATCCAACCTTCCCATTTCCTAATCCATTAGCGTAATTAGTAATTAAAGCGTATAACCCGAACGGGTAGTAGGACGCGGTGCTAAATAATATTATTATTATTATTATTACTCCATATCGATGTTCAAGTGGATTTTCACGTTGAACTTGACTGCTATTAACGTAGAAATAAGAGATCGAATTTTAACCAGGTGATCTAAGGGTTGGTTATGCACATGTTATTTTTCTTAATATCATTTATCCACTATTATTAGTATGTGTAATTCTCTAATTTATATTTATTATATTTATATAAAAATATTCAATACCCTTAATATTTAGATTAAGTTAATTCTTGTGATGATGGCTATTTTTCATCTGCGTTTCATAAGTCGTATGGGTTATACTAATTTAATTAGACTTGAAAGATATAGTTTAGATTAAATCCATCCGTAGTTGTATTGAAAAAGTTTGCTCTTTCTTAAGAAACTCCCCTTGAGTACACCCTACAAGGATTCGAATTCCAACCGCCACGTTACCGGAAAGCCAGACTATATAAGCGTAACCATTTGTCCGCCTGCCTACCTGTAAAGAGGTGTGCTGATTTAATCAGTTAAATACCCCTAATAAAAAAAACTTCGTTAGTAATCCTCAAGTTAAACTTACAACAGCAACCATAACAAAAAAAAACACATCACTCTTGTGTTATTCATACAAAAGGGCACTTCTTTCTACCGACTAACCACCCCTCCGCTCTTCTTTATAAGCCCCCACCACCTTTCAACCCCTGGGATTGGTGTGACGTCACTGTTGAAACTACTTGCTATTCGTCAGGCGTGGCAGGACCATTTAACCCACCCTAGAGGAATTAAACAATTAAACCATAAATTTCAGCGGGATCCTGGGGTGGCCCAAAGGTTTTGGAACTAGTGCATGGAAGAAATGTGTGTGGACATAAATTACATTAAAAGGGAGAGAGGGGGAAAGGGATTAATAAAAGTGTCCGGTGAAAACGCTACAAGAATACGTAAAAGTAAGAATGTTCTTCCAGATTTCATAAAACTTGTAGAAGATTATATTTAAAATTACAAAATTAGTTTCTGTCCAAAAATAGTAAAATGTTATATATATATATATATATATATATATATATATATATAATATATATATATATATAATGCTGGTGGGATTTTTAACGGCCTCTTCTTAAATATAATCACACACGTTCTTCGCATTAAGTTTGATCACGAAACCTATTGTTTCTTTCAATTTCAAAACAATACACCATAAATAGAATACACAAATGTTGTTTGGACACGAGTGATTTAGCTTCAAGTAACTAAAGATGTCTGAAGGAGAATATTAAAATAAAGGTGTAGGTGGAAAAAAAAAATAAACCTTTCGAAACCAAGATCTAAACATTCTAAAATACATTAATTCGTAACAAATTCAAATTTATAAATTAGGGAACTCACTTAGATAATTATGTAAATATTGTTTTTATAGAACTGAATTTATAAATTAAAATATGCATATTTATTTGTTGATCTTGGTGGCCTTGGGGTAAAATGTTCGCCTCATAACCCGATGTTCATTGGCTTATGAGGACGAATTTTTCTTGAGCGATTCAAATCCGCAGCACAACCTACTTCGGAGGAGAAGTAAAGCCATTGGGCTCATCTAGATTGTGGCATGTAGAAGAACCCCGGAAAGTATGAGGAAAAAACTTTTCCGGGCAAAATTGGTAGGCTCTTTTGCTCTCGCTCATTGAAATTCTCGTGAGCTGATATAATCATTCGGTTCAGAAAGTACAAGTTAAATACCTCAAATAAATTAAGAGGAAATTCACACCCACTGTTATGGTCACGCACTTTAAGGTGTCAGCCTCACCAAAATATAGATACTAGATTACCGCTTACGGATATATCAAGGTTCGAATCTCGTTCTGGTGCAATGAAAATTGTTTTTCACATCTGATTACGTCTGAGCGACAATGTCTGAAAACATCCAATGTGTTCCCGTTTTATCTCTGGGTGGCACGAAATTTCAATTAGTGGTTCTTTATTATAACATTCTTAGTATTCTTTATTGTATCTCTGTGCATAAGAAAAATTAACTTATTTTCATAAGGCTTACAACGTAGAATATTTAAACTTGCTGATTATATTGGTATATAGCTTGCAAAATAAATTATTTCTAGAATAACCAAACACTTTCTCTTTAAGATGTAAACTCAATATTGTGAAAGGAAGTTCCCTAATTTTGACCATAATAGATTTTTCGGCCATGCCAGGAACCAAACGCAAGCTCCTTAATTCAGTCAGCAGAAGCACTACCAACTTATCTAATTGAAAAAATATTTTTTATGTGTGTATTATTTCAAAACAGTAATATAACCTACAAGATATCTGGCTCTAATGTTGTCACATGCATTTTAAAGGTTTCGTTAGTGTGTAAGTCTTATGTTGATATGAACCCCTATTTGTCAAGGGAAGAGACATATACAAATTGTATAATCCCCAGATTTCCTATGAATCGCTTTTGGTCAACGGTCAATATTTACAGAGGGCTTTTAAATATTCAGTAAGAACTTACGAGGAAAAAGCAATTTAGAAAATACAAACAAATTATTTTGTGGTCAACATTTATTACATTTTACTATATTATTAGTGTTCATTTATAGTTATTAATATATATATGTACATAATTATATATTATATATGTACATGTACAGAATTATATATATATATATCAAAAGTGACATTTGCAGATCATATGGCTTAATGTAAAAATATATGAAAATGGTTTCAATAACTTTTGTTAATAGGACTGTACAACAATGGAATATTTGTAAGCCAAAAATTACATTCAGTGAAGGGTTGAGAATTCTAGAGTACACAAAAACAATAAAAGTTTGCAAAATTTTCACGTTTAATTTCGACATCATCAAAGGTGTCCAAAGTTATATTTCTACCTATTTATTCTTCTCTCTCCACCGATAGAATTTTCGTCTAGAGGAGTTTGACATATTTTTCTCCGGTGGAACTCGACGTATTCAAGTGTGGAGATCATGTTCATGAATATTCGCGACACATATAGCCTCGACCTATACCTCTCTACGACCCTATGACTGATTTGTATTCCTCGGCATACACCCTTCAGTAAGCCAAAGGAACCTATGCTGCTTGCGCAAGGATATTATTAGGCAAGCGGGAGCCCCTCTATGCATCTTAATCCCTAACTCTTTGTCAGAGATGAGGGGCATTCCCGATGAGGAACATTCACGATTATGAGAATCTTGTTTTCACGACTTAGGGCCTGATAAATATCTATATCGGGAGTGAAATTTATCGACCAGCTCAAAGTTATCAGCCTATTTAATACTTTGGAATTATTATGTACGGAATTTAACATACGGATAGTTATCGGTAGGATAGAGATATTTTAATGCAGCCCAAGCAAGGTTGGTACGGGTTTTATTGGTGTGTGCAATCGTACTAATCATGATGCTACCGTTACCGCACTACAAAGTTATATTTAATACGTTTCGATTGTAACTTTATTTTATTTATGTATTTTATATTAGTACACATTAGTGGTTTTAACAGGGCAAGTAAGTCTAAGCATGATATCTGGTGTAAGCGATCTCTGAGCATTGTGCTTTTGCAATTGTGAATATCAATTGAGTAAACTATCTGACACCGTATCTCAATCAGTAGCGTGTCTGCCTACTGATTTAAGAGTCCCTGGTTCAATTCTTGGCATGGCCGAAAAATTTATCATTGTGGAAATGTGGGCTTAACCTTTCACATTGATAAATTAACTGGTGGGGACTGGATGTTTTACTCGTCTTAATAGATTATATGGCATATGAAGCTATGACAGGTGAAGCCAGTCGGTAATGGAAAATATATCGCTTGCATAAAAAATTGACCCAGAACACAGGCTGGAGACGGTAATGGATGTAAAAATAAAATTGAGTAAACTGATAAAATTAGTAAATACTAAATTAAAGGCCTAAATGATATGAAATTGCAATTAAATAAGTTGTTATTTTGGTAATGTTTCGAAATTTACTTATTTTAATGATTAGATGAGTAGCCATGAGATATGAAGAGCATATAATCCACAGTACAAAATATATTATATTAACAATTCTCCTCAATTCAATTTTAGGTCGATCATACTTATAAAATTAAGTGTTTAAAGTTTGTACATTGATTGCAATTGTGCATACAAATAATTATGACATAGAAGACACGTGATCGATTTGTCCATAAGCCTACTAATATGTATAATGTATAATATTATATCTGGTCTATTTCTTATTGAGGTGAAAGCATATAATTAGAAAATTGTTTTTATAAGCCTGTGTGAATCCAGTATTTTTAGTTTAGAATAGAATTGTAATCTTGCTTAATGACTCTAATCAAATCCGAATCTAGTCTCACGCTTTAAAGAAATTTCGAATTGTATCTGAATCGAATCTCATGCCTAAAAAAATTCAAACTGGATCCAAATTGAATCTTAAACTATCTTTTTTAATCGAATATGATGCTGAAAAAACTTGATTGAATATTTCCTATTATAAGTAAACTCAACTCAAATCATTTATTTAATACTAACTTACTATGATAATGTTTTAGATCAAATTTTTGATGAATATTCTATTATGTTAAGTTCAATATTATTTTCAGTTTGTATTGCAAAAATTTTTTTTTTTTCTGAAATACAAATCAAATATGTATTCAATAGAAACATATGCTATTAATGTTTTTACTGTATTAATTTAAACTGTTCTTAATAGATGTCATGGCTGTCCTAGAAATTGATGAGATTTTTTTTTTTCAAAAGTTTACCATCAATGTTAACATGCTCATGACAGATGTTCAAGAACTGTTGAGAATTATTTGTGTATAAAACTAAACTCCGTGTTTATACTGTAGCCATATTTGATTTTGGCTAAAAATATTGTTTTCTATGAAAAACTGCAAACACTCTTTCTTTTTTCGCTTTATCTACCATCCCAATATTGTTATTTGGGATACATTTACCTAGAAGTAAGATATTCGGAAAAGCCAACAAACAGTTCGATTTAATAAAACACCTTATCGTATGATTATTTCCCCATTATTCTATAAAGAGTATCATCATGCTTTGCCCGTTTTTACAAGTATTTTCCAAATAGCATATAATCAAATTATCTGTAATAAATAATTTAATTCGTTGAAGCATGCCTTGATTTCAATTTCCCCGTAGTTTCATGGCAGGGATCCACTATATATACTTGTATCTATAGGCCTATATCATTATTAATAATCATAGAGAACTTCAAAATAACTGAGCTATTTAATAATCTAGTTTCAACTAATAAACTTAATGACTGAAGTGCAGCTATATTACAAGAACATAATATAAATTATCATAAAGCTACACTTGATATAACATTTATTAAATATTTATTAAATATCAAGTTTTAATATCATGATCGCTCTTGGAATATATTTGATGAACATATTGATCCAGACTAAAGTCTATATTGGATGTGGTGTCTGTTCAGAGAATTTATATTACTTCTCAATAAGGTAGAAGACTTAAATGTTGTCAAATTGTAAATAAACCACTCAAGAGGTGTGCATATATTTCAAACCCTAAAACTGATGAAAAATATGAAGTATAAAACATACATAAGTGATTTATTTAATCATTTTAATTCATAAAAATGTTATTTTCACTTTAAATGCAAGGAAAACTAGAATAAAACTTTCAATTTCAAATACAAAGAGAAATTTAATATTACTATACAATGACCTGTTTTCTTAAATTTGTATGATGTTTTGTATTTATATTAGTAAATAAAAAAGTGGTTCTATGTCAAATAAAAACTACAGAGTAACGTTTAACGTGTTTATTTAATTTAATTTTACATTTAGATGCATATTAATTCACACAAATCAATGACCACACTAATTGAAGTACATCTTGGAAATGAAGGCGTGTTGGAGGGTACAATGACAGAAATAAGATATATTCGTAAAAAATACCATTACCTCTCAGGCATCTCTTTACCTTCACTTGTGTATTCGGTTCATCGGCTGATCTTTAAAATCTTTGAGAAACTTTCTTTGATATCTTCACAAAGGACTTCGTCAGCAACAGTGATAATCAGACACCCTGATGTTTTGATTGTGAACATTTGGCTTTCTGTGACGTAAGTTACAGAAAATACTGAGCCTACAAGACAGAAAGTGGGGAAAATTTAAATACAGGAAGCGTCCATATAAACTTCCGAAAATCATCCAAGATATGTCTGAAATGAACAAGGAAAGTGGTTTGCATCAGCATGAGTTTGACGTTTAATACAACTTGCCTTATCATGACATTGAATGATGTAGCCGTCATCGGTGCCCAAACTGCTTATATGGAATGACTCAACCATGTTTTGAGCCATGCAATAGATACGATCAAACATTGGTTTGTGAATACGTTATAATGAATAATCACTTCGCATTTGAAAAAACAAATGTTTTACTGTTGGTTATTTTACTTCAGGTAATGTTTACCAATTATTGTTCCACGTACTAATATAAAATCAATCATCCAAACAAGTATTAAATAATCCCAGTTTTTGGAAGGAGTTATATTCTCAAGATAAAAATGTACGGAAAATTGACAGTAACTTCCGTCTTTGGTTAATGAAATTGAATGATGAAAAACAGTAAATATACATTTTGAAAGAAAATATCATAGAATCGCCAGAAGAAATATTGACACACAACTCGGTTGTTGACTAAACATTTGAAAATGGGCTGTGCAGAACCGATATTTCCAAGGGCCAATCTGTCCTTGCTAAATGACCAGGCTACACAAATAAATAAGAAAGTAATTAATATGTTAGAAGGAGAGAAGTCCAATTTTACATTAGTGTGAACTTAGTCGACAGTAAGAATGAGAGGGAATAATAATACTATCAATTAGAATTTTAAAATATTTTGACGCCCTCAGGAATACTAGCACACAAGTTGCTCTTCGGATATTTGCACTAAAAAGGGCCTAAGTAGTTTAACTGCCTAGCAGTTATAAAATTAGATAAATAAAAGTATAATCCATACAACAGTTTAAACAGGCTTATCTAAAGGGAATGTGTTTCTCTTACCAACAATAAATTTGGCACCTGTATTGTGTAAATATTGAGATGGAGGTTCTCAGTTAAACTGGTGTTCTCAATTACTATCAATTAGCTACAAGGTCAAACCTTAAACATGTTTGGTATCTATCTGTCCATGCCCATTTTCAGGCATTGCCAATTGTACGTTTGACCTTTCCGGATGATTTTTTAAAAATGAATTTAATAAGAATAGAATTAATTTAGTTAACTCTCACTTTAGCCACTATTATGACAAAAAGATACAACTGTTTTACAAACAAAGTCTAGCTGTTCCGCCTCAGTGTCGTAGTTAACTAACGCGCTGGTATCGTGTTGAGTTAAACTGCCGAAGATGGGAAGACCAAGGTTAAAATCTCGGTCGGGTGAACTGGGGTGGTTTTTCCTAAATGGTTTTCCACTCTCCCTCCATGCAAATGTAGGTTCACTTCCTTTAAATTCAACCTTCCCTATTCCTAACACATTAGTGTAACCCGAATGTATAGTAAGACGCGCTTCTAAATAAATTAAGTCGAGGTTACATGAGCTTATCAATTGAAGGTTGAATTGTTTAGTGTCGTAGACAGGCCTAAAAATTAATAAATAATAAGCTACTACTTGATACTAAAGAACCTTTTAAACCACAATATCTTAAAATTATAAAACCTCCTAAAACAATGTAATATAATATACCTATTGTTACACATATCAGGTGCGTGTGTACGTCACTTTTTTGTGTGTGGCCCGTCTTTTTTTGTTTTAATTTCTTGCATGTTATCACGTTGTTTTCCCCTTGTGGAACAATCTTGCGGTTGAGCGCAGAATATACTGAAGTTGGTTTTGCGTGGTGGACTTGAAGGGTTTACGGTCCGTGGGAGGGTTTAGGAAATGTTCGGGTTAAAGAAGGTATGGGGGGGAATGGGGGAGGTTTTAGAGAATAGCCTCACACTAAACCTCCCGTGTAATGGCGGGAACTGAACCCAGAAAACCACGGAACACATCAATGTCCAAGAACGCGTTCCCCACTTTTCGTTAATACTAGCAAGAGGTTTTAGATGGTAGCATGTTCATGGGCTGAGAACATGCTTTTTAAAGCAGACAAGCTTTATTATTTTAGAATATTTATTAAAATTGTTGTATCTATTTTTTATAAGCGTTTACTTTCTATTATAAGCTACGTAGATTTTTTTTCAAAAAACTGACAAAATTAAACATTTCAAAGCAGTCTACCATGCACGCTTCATAAGATAAGATACAGTTTCACATTTAATTTGATTAAAAATTAATTTGAGACAGATTTTAAAATATGCCAAACGCGCTAGTATATAATAACACTGTTTATTAAGTGGCATTAAAATACATAATTTTAGTTGTTTGTATAATATAATATTTCTTATATTAAATATGTTCTGAAGAAACGCTATTTTTGCAATTTTCATTAAGGAGAACGGTTTTGCTTGCCTTTTAATTACTCATATAGAGAATATATAAGATAATTAAGTTTCATGTATTGTTCTTGTGAAAGTTTTCAACCTTGAAAATAGACCAAAAAAATGAGTTTGACAACTGAACTGGTTAAAACATGAAAAATCTCATTTTATGGGAAAATGTGTTATCAGTCCTTTCAGGTGGCTTAACTCTTGAATTACAGGTGGTTTTTGTAGTCAATCAAGAACTTGCGGATAGCTAGTATTGATGAATATTTTGTTAATTTTTATAGCTCTATTTTAGAATTTTATAGACGTCTAATTAGTGGGTATATCCCACCTAAATTAATAAGGGCTATCATGTTCTTGTCCTGACCACCTCAATTATGTCTGTCCGTCCGTCTAACTCTCTATCTGTCCTTGGAGCTATAAATAAAAGGGTTTGATAGATTGTTTTCAAAGTTGATGTTTAAATGTCAAATGATCACACCTCAAGGCATTTACTAAAATCTTGAGTCTAACTCTCAAATTAGGGTAGTTAATTTTGTCACAAACTACGGGGTGTTCCAGGGTTAGACGGTTAAACTTTGAGAAGCGGTAGTGGATGAAAAAACTAACTCAAAATGTATTTTGGAGATTTGCTTGTTTTAGCTTTATTTTCAAGCAAACAGGAAACAACTAAATAAAAACAAAATTGGTATGCACCATATTAGATAGACTATTTTATATATTTTGTTAAAATTGACGGCTTCCAGCCTGGAGATCAGCATTATCAATGACAAATCGAGTGGCCAACCAACGTTGTGCGACTGTTGTTTCTTCGCACGCTTGCGTTATCATTTGTCGTAATGATTGAAGGTCATTCATTAACAGACACTTCATACGATTTTTGTTTGACAGCTCCCCATACAAAATAATCTTATGGCATCAAATCAGGTAAACGCAGAGGCCAAGCCACAGGTTCAGCACGATCGATCCACCTTCCAGGAAAATTAATATTAAACCATTACCGAGGACCTCTGCAGAAAAACATGTTTTTATTTAGTTTTTGCTGTTTGAGCAAAAAGTAAACTAAATCGATCATATCTTAAAAATACATTTGGGGTTAGATTTTTGATCCACTGCCACTTCTCAAAGTTTAACCGTCTAACCCGGGAACATCCTTTATGATAGACTATATGAGAAAATCTGTGTGATTGTGTCGTAACATGTATTATATAGATATTTTAAACACTTATGGTTAGTTAAATTTCCTTATTTTAATATGAATAGAAAACTATGTCAAGAAACATTTAAAATGGATGGTGTGTGCTGAAACGGATTATAAAGGAACTAAAATTATTTGAGTTCCAAAATAAAAATAGTAGATTAATGTAAGCACTTTAAACCAAAAACAAACTAAGGTCACATAAATTTGTCGCTGACACTTCTAAAAAATCGATAAAAGTTAGCCAACATCAATGGAGGAGTGGATACTATTTTTATTTATTCAAGGAAGATGAAGTTTGTATTCCAGCCATAATTTTTTAAGATTATTTTCTAACATGATTTCCCGCTCTCCCTTCTAGCAAATAAGAGTACTTTATTTTTAAGATACCATCTTTTTTTCTACTCCATATATATAATTAAATTAGGATATCTCAGCGGATAGTAAAACGTGGTTAAAACAAATATAATAGCAACGACAACCTTAAATAAATAATAAATTGCCATATATTTTTTATATTAACATTCCAAAACTGTTTTTAAATTATTATTTTTTAAATTTCTTTTTAAGATGTTTTCTTGACGTCACAAAAAAACTCTTTATTTTCTTTTTTTGTTAGGTCATAATTCATGAACACCAAACATGTTGGTTGTTTCTTGCGAGAATTTCTCCCGGGGCAAGAGCTAACGGCGGGATTCAAAACTTTCGAATTCCTGGCAAATATTGCCCACGTGAGCACCGCGTGGTTTAATAATGACTCGCCAAATTGGTTAATACACTTAAGCACCGCTCGTATAATTAATATTCAACGGAAGCGGAGAGTTGCACAATTCAACAAGTTTTGATTACGTTAACCATTTTTGTTCGTCACTGCAATTACGAGTTTTATTAATGTAATTAAAACCTTCAGGTTGGATGTTATATATTGGTTAATAAAAAAAGACATTTTTGAGTATATTGGCTATTAGTGGAATCTCTGAGAGTAAGTTTAGTACGTAACAAATACAACCTCTATACCTAATTCCACCACGTTAACACCCAGTAATTGTGAACAAACAAAGCTTTAAAGAAATATTCTTCATTTTGTCTTCAGTAATGGTTATAACCATGAATCCTTATACAAATTGAGAAACACTCTAATAACTATGGCGAGATTTTTTATGCCATATTTTTTTATCTCTTCAGACAAATAAATGTCAAGTTTGGTTAGAATGCTTATCCTTAAGTAACACATATTAGTTTGTAAATGTATATTTTTGCTATGAAAATAATTTGTCAGCGTTTCCTACTAAAAACAAATTAAAATAAGGTTTGTCGAGAGGTCTAAATAATCAAACTAGCAATAGAATGGAATGCCAGTCCTCCACCGTGGTTCGAATTCCACATTAAGCTGTAGGTCCTCCATTTCATCTCACAATCACCCTACCATTATTTAGTGTAAGTGCGTATAGCACGAACGGGCGGTAAGACGCGGTGCTAATAATAATAATAATAATAATAATAATATAGAATTGACTTTCTAGTGACGGGAAGGTCAACATTCAAATCTTAGCCCGGTCCAATTTGTCCAATTTGTTTATACGAAAGGCCTTACCTTTACGAATTACTAATAAGCTAGATTAAAATGTAAACATACAAAGTAAGTTTCCTAGATTTACGGATAAACGAATCGTACTTATTTTTACACATAAATGTTTCCTTAGATTTATAAACAGCAGATCTTCTTTAATTCGAACTCATAGGGACCGAACTTGTTAGGACTAGCGAAAACACGGATTAAGCGGAGGAATAAGAAAAGTTCGACGGGCAGAAAGAGTATTTTCAAAAAAATTTAAATTACAGTTGAATTAGTTTTACCTAATCTACATTAATTTAACTAATGTATAACATGTAATAATATGAAGTCTTAAACAAATTAATTAACCTGACTTAATTTGTTTTTATGCCACTGTTTTTCGAAAATTGTGTTAGTACTATCTGGAAATTCGGAATACTCGGATTCTGTATGATGGGGTTTTATTGTATAATCTACTATAATATTAAGTTTAATCTTATTTATTACATCTTTGTCCAGAATATCAGTATATTTTCACTAATGGAGTAGGGTTGAAGACGTTATAATTTTAAAGGTAGTATACCCTCATTGGTGAGGAAGAAGAGTTTATGAAGAAATAAATCTCAGTACATTCGACCGGAAATTTGAATCCTAGCCTTATAGCCGTTTATCCAGTTCGTTATCTAAACTATGCTTCAAACAACACGACCAATAATGCGTGCGTTCGGTTTAATTAACAAAATTCAACTTTCCTAATCCCTAAGTTGTGCATAGGCGTATAACCTGAACAAGTAATAAGACGCGTTGCTAAAAAAATATGTAAAGTATATTGTATATATTTAATACACATATTTATAGCATAAAAATACATATAAAAATGGTAAACAAATGTGTCAAAAAGAAAAACATTAAGAGTTTTAAGAATAAAAAGTGTATGTATGAGTCATTGAATGGATGTTATTGAAGTGAAGGGAGTTTTAAAGGATAGAGAAGTGTGGATAGAGTTAGTAAGGATGGATTAAGTACAGAGTTGTTGTTTTTTGAGTTAAGTGCACAGTTACTTGCCTACACCGTAAGAGAACGCTGAAAGTGTGTGTGTATATATATATATATATATATATATATATATATAATATATATATATATGAAGCTATCAATGAACGTATCTACAAGCGCACGTTGTAAAAAAGCGTACATTTTTTACTGATGCACTCAATCTAGGATGCACGTTACAATGCCATGACATACGCTGCAATTACAGTCAATAACAAAAATTAAAGGATGCAAGCATGCGTCAAACTTACTTCCGTAAAACGAGCCAACGTGCGTTACACAATATACGTTCGTACATTCGTACATTAAACGCTCATGTGTCCTCTACCTAAGATCTCCATCACTCATCCTTTCTACATTTTATGTTTTTCTTTTTCAAACAACTTAGATCTATTTATCAAACAATGTTAGTGTATATATCCACACATAATATAAGGAATAATAAAGATATTTTATTTCAACTTCACTCACACCTATTATCACACGATCTAAGGTACTAGGCTTGCAATAGACTGGACTACCGGTGAAGGTAGAGAGAGTTTCTTCAGATCTCGGCTGGGTGCTTTTCTGTGGAGAGAGAAAGGATGGTTTTTAACATGTGGTTCAATCATTGTAGTTTATTTAGTCACTAGCCCCCTTCCCCGTAAAAAAATATTGTAAAGAATCATGTAAAACCAAGCTTCAAATCATCCATCAAGTCAATATAAAAACAAACTTTTTACTTTTTTTTTAATACAGTCCTACCATCACGGTAAGCCCCTGCCTCTTTTTATCCCCCTTATTATTTTCATCTCATTTCCTCTTTCTTCACACCTAACCCCCCCCCTTCACCAACCCCACTTCCCCTTCAACAACTTTTTTTTCCAACGACTATATCATATACTATCGACATTTTTATTAAGAATAAATTAAATTTTCAAAATAAAATATAGCCTATGTTACTCGCTGATAATGTAGCTTAATATTGGTGAAAGAATTTTTTTAATCGGTCCAGTAGTTTTTGAGTTTATTTATTAAAAAAAAAATCAAGTCTTTCCTCTTCATAATATTAGTATAGACTAGTATAGACAAGAGTTTGATTTTAATCACTATGGTGTTCTCATACCCTCTGCATGCTAGTACTGGTTCACGTTGTTTAAAATCATGTTTCGTTTCTTTCTTTTAGATTTAGATATAACAGCTATGATAAAAAAGTAATAGTTAAAAAGATATATTAATAGCCTTTGTAATGACTTAAGCAGAAGTCATAGTTTAAAGTGGGTAATGTAGAGGACGCAAGATAAGGCCAGTGTTTCAGTAGGTTTATAGTAAAACCTTTTTTGTTTGTCAAAATAAATCAAGAATAATTGCTTCAGTAGGAACAGTGTAACTTTCTTTATACGGCAATATCAACAATTTTTTACCCATATCGGTAGCGTAGTTAGCTAACGCGCTAGTTTCGTGTTGAGATATTCTGTCGAGGACGGGTAGATCAAGGTTCTAATCTCACTCGGGTGAGCTGGGGTGGTTTTCCAATCTCCCTCCACGCAAATATGGGTTTACTTCCTCTATATTCTTCCTTCCTAATTCCTAGAAAATTATTGTTATTAGTACTTAAGCGTATACACCGAATGGGTAGTAGACGCGGTGATAAATAAAATAAAATTAATAACAATTTTTGTGTATGTGTCATGAGCATAATGGAATTAGATGAAATAGTTTTTAAATGAAGATAATTTTTTTAAATTTAAATTCTAGTACACGTTTAACAGTTATTCAAGAACTGTTAATATCAGAATGTTAAGAAAATTAAATTTATGTTTCTATTGAAATAATGTTTGATTTCATTTTACAAAAAAAAAAAGTGTTGATATAAAAACTGAAAAAATACTGCCCTTAGCACGTGGTCCCTACACTCCCACCTTACGAGAATATAATTTGGACATCAGTGTCAAAAGATCACGCAGATTATCCGATATATTTCAAAATTTAATGCATAGTATAACAGATTGCATTTATGTTTATTATAATGGCACGAAGGCTGAAAAAATTAGAATATGTTTCCATATGTATCAGTTCAAAAACATATTTCCCAATGAAAGCTGATGTTATGGATAAACGTGAATATTGACCTGTCGACGGGAAGCAGTCTATCGTAGGGGAAATCGATACTCATTTTAATAATCGACTTATAAAGCTGAGGACAGGGTCATAATACTGATTTTAATATGAATGAGATACACTCATATCACGACAAATATCCGAGAACCCTCGAGAAAGTTATGACTAGATATGAGTTGTGTCAGTTGTTTGGTACCTCTTTTACGCCTGTTATTAACTTAATAACAGAAACTACCCAAGTCAGTAGCCACGTGGGCTAAATATCAGTCTCATCTAGTCTAGTTCGCTGCTAGTAGGGAGGTCAGTGTTCAAATACCTAACGGAGTTGGGGAATTTAATTTTCTTAATGATTTTCCACTTTCTTTACATCAAAATGTTGGTACATTTTATATTTACTTTCCCCAAACCATTAACATGATTAATACATATTAACCAATATTCAAAAAAACATTAAATTTTAATATTTCTATAAAGTTGGTTCTGGTATTTTTATTTACAAAAGTAAAAAAGTATTCTTAATAAGTACATTTATAAAATAAAAGGGTATTAGTTTATATAAAAATAATAATTAAATATCAATATTTAAATTATTGGAACAATTTATGTCCACTAGTCCCAAAAGATAAAGTGATATAATAGGATAAAGTGATCACTTCAGGAGCCGATGTTTGTGGGTTCGAATTCAGTAGAGGTTAACAGATTTTTACCGAGTGATAAAAATCCGTTACACAACTTTCTCCTGAGGGAAGGTAAAGCCGTTGGTCTCATGTCAATTATGGCATGTAAAAAAATCTCTGGATGTTATGTGAAAATACTTTTCCCACCAAATTGTGTTGGCTTTTTTTGTTTATTCTCGCATATATTTTCATGGGATGGGTGGGTGGATAACACATTCAACATTAAATTAGCCTATCTCATAAACTGCAAAAAAAACCAACAAAAAAAAACAGAAGGAATAGCGAAACTTTTTTGTGGCCCTTTCTCCACATCGGGAGATAAAAATATTAATAATAATAATAATAATAAATAATAATCCCACAAGAGTACGTATTTTATCACTACCAATATTACAGAATGTCATAAACCTACGTAGTTTGGGCTGATATCTTGTGATTGGTGTATAGCTCATCACGTGACTATATCTAATTAGTTCAACTATACTTTTTCGGTGAACGTGAAAATTCAAAGTGCCAACTAACTTAAGTAGGTCTATATAAATAATGCACGTCTGGGCTACATAATTTGTAAACTAATAGTGGAAATATTATCCAAAACTAATGTACCATTTCCCAGGATATTCTCGAATGTACTCGACGTACAACCTTTTCGAGGAGGTTCTTTCTATGTCACGATGAAAGGATATAGGGTGCAAGTGAGTACGGGAGTGTAAAACCAGTCTAAACACTTTGACCTAACCAACCAAACCCAAGTAACCGTTGGGGTACTTCCTTTTTCTGAAAAAAAAAAAATCAATGCACCAGCGGTAATCGAGCCTGGAACTCCTCAAGTCGTAACCAGATACACTAACTATTACACCATGGGACCGGTTACTTGGATAGTTAATACAGCTCAAACCAAACGTCACGTTGTGATGCGGTTTTCTGTAGTATATTTAAAATATTGTTTCAATAGATAGATTTAGCTTAATATTCTACACATTATATTAATCTAAACATTTATTGTTTAGGATATGAAGTACCCGGAGAGTACAGGGAGAATTTTAATTATTTGAAAAATATAATTCAAATTTTCAAATTCTGGCTTTGAGGTGCGTTATATATATTTGTACACAGATATTATTAATTTTTAAAAATTTCAGATCTCTGCGTGCGGTATATTGGCCTATTTTTGCCCAATTCTCATTCCAGACCAATAAACACTTCATGGTACGACTATTTTATTGCTTCCAACCACGTTTTAGATACATTTAAAAAATATTAAATGTTTAAAAATTGCTGCTTCTAGGTGCACATGCTCGCGCACAGGACTACTAATTCTTAAAATTTAAGGCCTTTTTGCGCTGTAGATATCACTCAATGATAATGAATGACAAACAAATTCTTTATTTGATTAATATAGATCTGTCATAAATATCGTTGAAGTTGGACTTTATTATTTATCTTTATTTCAAAAGTTTCTGTTCAAATTCCACTATATTCATGAAAAATATTCAATAACTGTTGAGATTGCTATGTGTATAAAAATTAACTATATATATTTACCTACGTGGTATTCTATTTGTTTTATAATATGTTTTTGCTACCTAGGCTGTAAAACTACAAAAATGTATTCACGCTCTTTTCAATCCCACTTTAAGGCACAGCGCTTCAATGTCTTTGTCACGAAGCCCCAACTACCTCAATCTCACCTTGTTGGTTGATCTGTGACGTGACGCTCCTAGGACATCGATGACCTCTGGGACGTAAAAAAAAACTGTTATTCGACGAGGAGTTGCTACAAATAAAATACGGTACAAGGAGGGAGTACGGGTTAATGAGAGAATCTGCAAGCAACATTGCCATTCCGGGAATAGAGGGGGGGGGGGGTAGAGCGAGAGACAAGTGCAATCCTCCTAGCACTGTTCCAATAATGAGTGAGAGAGATGAATTGGGTCTAATCTGATCCTCCAGTAAGACGAAATCTTACTCTTTATCATCGGATCTGTGAAACAAGTACACACAAAATTTAGAAAAGGTTTATTTTAAAAATAACGTCCATAGATATCCATACACTAGGATTCTTGTCAGAATAATCGTATCTGCAGTTACAAGAACTCCATAATTATATGTATAGGTAATGTGAAATGTATCTAAAGGGTTATTCATATCGTCAGGTAGAAAATTATACAAGTTGTAGGAGGTTACAATACATGTCTCCACGTGATTAACTTGGGGTTGGCGGCGCAAAATAGCACCGTTACAAGAAGTCAAAGTTGGAGCTGTCTGCACCTAGAGGGGTAGCAACACATGCAGCACGCTACACAAACCACCACAGGCATCCACTCCCTCCTCTGACACACACGCTGGTGATATCGTAGTAGAGCAGAATATGTGCTTGCCCTCGGGGTGACTGCCCTGGCTCAACGGTAGAAGAGGCTATCTACCCCTTTCTGTGGGATGTTCCTCTTCCAGTAACCCTGGCAGAGTTCCTCATCATGGTGGCCCCTGGGAAACGTCCAAAGGTTCTTTACAGAGGGGCAACTTAATCTTTGTTGAGGTCTTCTATGTGGGAGGAGTAAATGGGAAGAGGGGCTTCCCATCTCACACCACACTAAGCGGTTGGTATCCATTACCTTCCGGGAGAGCTTATCATTTCATCTCAATGATATCCCACCGATGGAAACTGGACAAAGCAGGGGGGGGGGGGTAAGTTTCCCACTTGTTCAGTGACTACAGGGATCGATGGTGGGCACGGGATCATCAGTTCCTAAATTTCTTACTGCGCATGTAAACGTGCGTGGCTACTCTCAAAGGACAAGTCATGATGGGTTAAAGGAGCCTTGTAAAAGGTGTTTGCTCCCCAGACAAGTGGACATCAAACTCTGACACGACAGGTGAGTTTCCACTTGGAAAAGTCTGTCACTTATATAAGTTGTAGGACTAATTACGTAGCAGTGTCCTTAATTCCTTATGGGAATCTCTTAGATTTTGCTATATGTATATGGCAGTCAGACCGAAAAGTGATTGGCTTACGTCCAATTTAATTTATATATATATATATATATATATATATAGACCTTTGATCAAATGGAGGATTGTCTGACTTCGAAGTTTGTAATATATACTTATTTCTTCAGGAGCCGATGTCTGGTCGAAAGGTGAAAAACTCACATCTTAATTTTGAATATAAAACATATGGCTATATGGTCCTATGGTAAATTGGCTGATGGCATATTATTAGTATTCGGTGTTCTGTCTTACGACAGGTCCATTTCTTTAGTCAGTAAACTCATATCACAATTACACTTATCATCTACCTCCTCCTTCAACTCCCTAGAAATGTATGCTTTCCTTCAAGTCATCCACTATTTGACCCGCCTTCCTAAGCTTCTTTTCCCCTTAATCTTGCCTTATACGATGTCGTGCATAAGACAGTTCCTCCTAAGGATGTGTCTGATCCAGTTTTCTTTGTACCGAGGAATCAGATCCAAAAGGGTTTTCTTTCCACCCACTCTTCTTAGGAACTGATTCATTTGTCACCCTGTCTGTCCACCTGATCTTCTCAAATATTCACCAAAAGCACATTTCAAAGCGTTCCAAGTATTTCTTTTTTATCTTCCTGAGAGTCAAATTTCCTGCTACGTCCAAATGTAAAATTTCATTAATTTATTCCACAGTTCCGAAGTCAACTCGCTGGTCATATACATCCATATATATGCACGTATATATTATAGAGTATATATACTATATAAATTATATATAGTATTTAGGATACATTATATATATATAATATTACATATATAATATACATAGAATAATACTTATGCTGTATATATTAAGATAAAGAGAGAGAAATCAAGACATTATTATTATTATTATTATTATTATATTATTAGCAGGGCGTCTTACTACCCGTTCGGGTTTTACGCACTTACGCTAATGTGTAATGGTAGGGTGATTGCAAGATGAAATGAAGGACCTACAGTTTAACGTGGAATCCGAACCACTGTGGTGGCCTGGCATTCCCCACATTCACAAGATGTCTTGTCAAAGGTAGAGGAAGGGTTTGGAAATTAGATAAATCTGTGCCGGGACCGAGGATTGAACCCCGGCCGCCAGCACAGAAGTCTGACACCTTACCCTAGACCGCCAGGTCAACCAAAACAAGACTAAAAGAGATAAATCTCTGGTCGAATGGAGAACATGCTGATGTATAAATCTCGACTATACTGTACAGACATATATTGCCATCTGGTCGAATTGGGAGTGGATGACTTCTGATCTCGACAATACTTACGAGGTTAAGCGTTCGAAGAACGCCGCGCGCTCACACATCCATTCATCAACACACACTGTAAAGTTTTCCAACTAAAACTGAACGGTGGTTTGGAAGTTTACAGTTTCAGTAAATATGTTTACGAAGTTAGAATCCCTTCCCCTAAACATTAAGAATGATGAACGAGTATTTCCAAAGAAAACATGGACACAGTATAAAAAAAGGCAAGAATCCGAGTTAATTTATCACAAGAACAGAAGAAATCTTCACTATAAGTTAACAAGAAATTTAAAACCTAGAGCTTGGTCGTTGTATCATAGATACATCCCTTTATCTACATCTATGAAAACATCTACTTTTCTTCAGTAAATAATAATTTGTAATAGGTAGAAAATCACAATGGTGGCTTGGTGTACTTGACATCTGTCTCTATGATCTAGCTTTCCGATGACGATCAAGCCATATTTTGAATCGCTATCAGACGTGCAAGTAATATTTTTAAAATATAATTATTTTATCCCTCCACGAAAATGCGGTTAAACTTTCTATCAATTATACCATCTTTTACTTATTATAATAGTCATGTGAGCACTCTGATAGTGTATTAATATGTGAATCATGGAATAAATACTCAATAGAATGTAGTTCCTTTGATTGATGAAGAATCATTTAGTCTGTACAGCCTGATTTAGATAATGTGGAAACTTTTTTTTAATATATATTTACAAGAACAGTTACTTAATAAATTTTCATACATTGGTATATATATATATATATATATATAATATATATATATAATATAAGGTCAAGTTATATGATTTGAAATCGTCACTTTTCATATATTATATATATAATACTAATATGTATTAATGTAAACTGTTGTCAATATTAAAAAAAATGGGCTGCCACATGTTTTAAGGCATGAGTCGGCAACTTTTTTGAAATCACGGTTCGTATGAGTTAAAAAAAAATATGGGACGGCTTGGAAATTATTTCTAGCAAAAATGTCAACCTTTATTTTTCTCGTAAAGTAATTAAAATTAGTTATTTGTCTATTTTTATGAATACATTTTTGTTTGTTTTCTTAATCTTTTCAGGCCAGATACGACCCACAGGCCGTAGGTTTCCAACCACTTGTTTAAGGCATCAGTCTTGTAATAAATTAGACTGCCGATGACAAAGGGGTCAGGGTTCTAAACCTGGTGGCGTGTACTAAGAGTGGTTTCCATAAATTGGTTTCTATTTCCCACGAATGAAGGCAAACTTCTCTAAATTCAACTTAACCTCATTCCTAGCTCATAAGCGTTATTAGTACACATGCGTATAGCCCTAAGTGGGTAGTAATACACCGTGAGAGCAAAAAAATTCCCAAAAAAGGTGTTAGTATTTTCTAAACTCTACCCGACTCAGTGGCCTAGTTAGCTGATGCGCTAGTTTCATGTTGAGCTAGACTGCCACGGACTGGGAGATTGAGGTCTGACTAGGGTGAAATGGGGGTGGATTTTCCTAAATGGTTTTTAACTACCCCCTCCATGCAAATGTGGGTTAACTTCTCATATATTCGACCTTCCCAATTCCTAACCCATTAGTGTAATTAGTACATTAGCGTATAGCCTGAACTGGTAGCAAAACGCAGCGCTAAGTATTTATTTTTTTACTATCATCATCATCATCATCATCTAAAAGTTCCTTCCTACAAGAATTCTATTATAGTATATTAATAGTGTGATGTTAATGTAATGACTAATGAAGGTTGACGATTAAAATCCAAAGGACTTTGGTTCCATCCCAGTCTAATCCTATAATAATATATTACTTATATATTGATTCATCCTACGACACAGCTAAGCCCATCATATTTTCGTTGATGGGGTTGAGCTAGGATTAAGTATCCATTAATATCCTAATTATTATACCTAATTAAGTAAATATGGATTTAATCACCAATACAAGGTCGTTAAAAATAAGCGTTTCATGAGGCTATACTGAGCATAATATAAATGACCGTTAAAGTTGACCGAAAAGGTAATGACTGGGAAATTCAATTCAACCCGTAATCCACCCCATAGTTTAATTCTAGTAATGAGGGGCCTTTTAGAAAATACTAACTTTTGTGGTGGACATTGATGGCATTCGCGTCTGTCTACTGAACTAAAGGTCCCAGGTTCGATTCTCAATTTGACAAAAAAATATAATTTGTAAAATGTGGATTTCCTTTCACAGTGATGAATATATATATTAGCACCGCGTTACTACCGTTCGGTTATACTCACTTACGCTAATGTAATGTAGGTGATGTGAGATGAAATGAAGGACCACAGTTTAACGTGGAATCGAACCACGTGAGCCTGCATTCCCACATTCACAGAATGTCTTGTCAGAGTGAAGAAGGTTTGGTAATCAATAAATCTGTGCCGGACCCAGATTGAACCGGCCACCAGCTCAAAGTCTGACACCTACCCTAACCGCAGTCACCGACGCATAGTGATGAATTACAGCCTTAAGCTGATGTTGTATTTGTTATAGATTTAAGTAATCTATAAACCATATACTGATATAATTAGTCGGTTCAGATAATGCAAGTTAAATACTTCAAAGACACTGATAACATAGTATTATATTATAATAATATTCATTTGTAGGTATTTATAACATCTAAGTACATCGACCACTGCAGATCACATGACTTGATTTATGAATATACTTAAGAATTTTAAGTAGATTTTGAGTTTTTATATTATGTATGTAAAAATGTGTAATTGTTTTAACGATTCAGTACACCCTATCACAAAGTGGCTAGTCAATATTTTATTTTCTGATTTAATAAACAGATAGATAATATGTTTGTGCACCCGTCCATTTTACTTGTTTGAACCATCCGTATATCTGCAGTCAGTAATTCTCAACAAATGTTCCGCAGAACCTAACGGTTCAACGATCTGCTTTGCAGGGTTCCAAAAAAATGTCTGACAAGTAAAGCTGGGTCCTCACTTGCATCATATCCTCGTATCGTATCCCTATCACAATCAAGGTTGGAGCGAGACATATGGACAAGCTTTTGACAAAATTTCCGCTGAACTGATCCCCATTCCATGGCGATCATTGATGCTATTAATCATTCGTGTGTTCCTGACCCATAACAGTGTTTGGTTTAAATCATATCGACACATGTCGTATACTCACCCCGGAGCTTCCTTTGATGCGAAGGTGAAATACCGACCAGAGGTGGGACACAGCGATTTGATACGCCTGTCAATCTAGTGATTGCTTCGAAGATACAAGGTTATGTCCAAACCTACGCGTTCAAGATATTTGTCGGATATACGATACGAGGTTCTGATACAAGTGCGGACTCATCTTAAAAGTATTTATCAAATACTTATTATTCTTAAGTTAACAACCGGATAGTTGATTTAGTGTGATGTATATCCATCCGGCGCTTGATATGGCATTCACTAATCTCTTGGGCTGGTGGGGTGGTGGTTTCTCATTGCCTTCCCCACTGAATTTATATGAATGAGCGCAAAATACTCTACCTATTTTAATGCAAAACTATTTCCACATATCTTTTATGGATCATTCACATGCCCCGATCTACATAGAACCGACAGGTTTTACTTATCCTCCGAAGGAAATTGTAGCTACAGATTTTTACCATTCAATTAAAATCCATTGATCTCGACTGAGTTTGAACCCACAAACACCAGGTCCTTATGCAAACAATGTACCCCGATACAACCGAGGTCAACTATCAAAGGTTAATAAGTGCGAATTAATGTTTACCTTCAATTGAAACTAAACAGTACGACTGTCAGCAATCCGTTCATAGAAATTCCATCAATTGAAGGTCAGCTCACTCTAGTAGAAGAAGTTTTAACAAACATTCGATACTATAGAACACTGAATCTGTAATATGCTAGACTACCTTCACTTGATTCATTTTGTATTGGTATGATCGATTACCTTAATTTTGTAAAAAATACTCTAACATTTCGGATAAAATTTTCCACAACAAATCTTTGTGCACAAGGACTTTTCTTCACTTAGCACTATCATTATTATTATTATTATTATTATTATTATTATTATTATTATTATTATTAGCACCGCGTCTTACTACCCGTTCGGGTTATACCTACTTACGCTAATGTGTAATGGTAGGGTGATCCAAAATAGTAAAAGAGAAGAGTATGCTTTCCGTCAAAGGAGAATTTTGGGTGTCCTTATCAAAAATTCACCCAAAACTAAAAGAAATATGCTTAAATCCCTAATCCCAAGTTTCACACTGAAGAATGGAAAACAACAAGACTTATTTTTAGGCTGTTCATATTTTGCAGGTTTTTATTTATGCTTTTTGTAACTGTATATTATACTTTTTTAACATCCATTACTGTTTACAGCTTGTGGCCTGGGTCAGTTTTTATTCAAGTCATATATGTACCAGAACCTACTCGCTAGGCCTGACGTGGCTGAATATAAGACTAGGACAGACACAACATCCAGTCCCCTGCCACTAATTAATCACTGTGACAAGGTAAACCCACATTTCACTAATGATAAATTTTTCGGCCATGCTGGGAATTGAACCCGGAACCCTTAGCTCAATAGATAGACATGCTACAGACTGAACTAAGGTTTTGGACTGGTATATTGAACTGGAAAGTTCTATTACCGTAAAATAAAACTTATTAATACAAACCATTATTAATTGTAAATCCTAGTTATTTAACTTTATTACATTTTAATTTAAGGTAGCTCCTATGATGAGGTCCACTAAATTTCACAACCAATTTTAAGGGTTTCTTAAAACATAAAAGGATTAGTGCCATTGAATTGAACTAAACTAGTAAGAATGAGAAACGAAAAATTTGAGAAAAACTGTACCCGGGTTCACGTGGGAAGAAAGTAATTTCACTTGGGATTCGAAACCGTGACCCCGTCACCGGTAAACTATAAAAGATAAGACTTTTGTCTTTATCCACATGCCCAGTGACACATAACGCATTTTTTTTAACGGTTATGAATTATTTGTTAATAATAATAGTAATAATAATAATAATAATAATAATAATAATAATAATAATAATAATAATATTTAGCACCGCGTCTTACTACCCGTTCGGGTTATACGCTAATTATTTGTTGTTGTTATTATTATTATTATTATTATTATTATTATTATTATTATTATTATTATTATTATTATTATTATTATTATTATTATTATTATTAGCAGCAGCACCGCGTTTTACTACCCGTTCGGGTTATACGCACTTACGCTAATGTGTAATGGTAGGGTGATTGTGAGATGAAATGAAGGATCTACAGTTTAACGTGGAATCCGAACCACGGGGGAGTCCTGGCAATTATTTGTTAAA
>JBCFYV010000001.1:34636943-34654027 GCA_039000515.1 Timema cristinae | reverse complement strand
AACTAGCTCTAGATAGGGATATGGTGTAATGAGGTGGACTGGATAGAACTAGCTCAAGATAGGGATATGGTGAAAGGAGGTGGACTGGATAAAACTAGCTCAAGGTAAGGATAGGATATAATGAGGTGGACTGGATAGATTATTATTATTATTATTATTATTATTAGCACCGCGTCTTACTACCCGTTCGGGTTATACGCACTTACGCTAATGTGTAATGGTAGGGTGATTGTGAGATGAAATGAAGGACCTACAGTTTAACGTGGAATCCGAACCACGGTGGAGACCTGGCATTCCTCACATTCACAAGATGGACTGGATAGAACTAGCTCTAGATAGGGATATGGTGTAATGAGGTGAACTGGATAGAACTAGCTCAAGATAGGGATATGGTGTACTTAGGTGGAATAAAAATAACTAGTTCAAGATAGGAATAAGGTGTAATGAGTTGGACTGTATAAAACTACGTAGTTCAAGAGAGGGTGTAACGAGGTAGAATTGATAGAACTATTTCAATATAGGGATAGGGTATAATGAGTTGGACTGTAAAGAACTAGCTCAAGATAGGGATAGGGTATTATGAAGTGGATTGAATATAATTAATTCAGGATAAGGATATGGTGTAATGAAGTGGACTAAATAGAACTAGATATAGTGTAATGTGGTAGACTGGATAGAACTAGCTCAATAAAGGGATGGGTGGCGTATTTTTGTAAGTTTGGCAATGATCATTCGATCTCCTAGCACCATAAGTAAGTACACCACCCTAAAATTAACATATTTTAGAAAAAGAAATCCATCCAATATTTGAATCCTCGTTCTAAGTTCCTCTTTCTTTCGAACATCCCTTCTATGACATCGCGCAGAATAAAGTTCCTCCTTAGGATGCGTTGAATCTGGTTTGCTTTGTACTAAGGAATCACATCCAAAATGTTTCTCTTCCCAACTACTATTCTTACTACTTCTTTTGTCACCCCATATGTCTACCTGATCTTCTAATGTCTTCTTTAGCCCACATTTCAATGATCTCCAAGTCAAGTAAAAGTTAAAATAGTTAATGTAGGCAACCAAATATGGACTACTTACTGGTAGTGGCAGTTAAACCTGCTACTTTACCACTAGGACGTAAATTTTGTGTACCACAAAAAAAACTGATGTAAATAATATACAACTTATACACAGATTATTGAATTTATTTATTTTTAAAATAGATATTGAATGAGATTTTCCAAGCGATCAATTACGAGATATAATACTTGAGAGGAATAACCTATATCCAATATGGAGAGTGGGTTTTCTTCTAGATAAAATACCCTAAAACGAATTAAATAGGAAAGGTGTTTTTTTTTTTTTTTTAACACTAGGTTTTCCATTCGGGTTATACGCTGAAACAGATGTTAATTTGTTAACAATTAGATTAATTTAAATGAAACTTTTTTAAAAGGTATTTAACAAACACTTTTTTGTCTGAACCAACTGATTATAACAGCAAATGACTTACATCTAACTTAAATAATAAAATACACAACATCAAGTCCCCGTCTGTTAAATCAACACTTTAAGAGAGGAAGCTCAAATTACGCCAATGATAAATTGATTGGCCATGCCAAGAATCGAAGCCGGAACCTTTATCTTGGTAGGCAGGTATGATATCGACTGAGATAGTGAGATAGGGTGATGGACTTTTATTTATATCAAATATATATTCTCTTCGCTACCTACATTTTACTCAATAGCACCCGCCTTGGTGGCGTAGTTGGCTAACGCGCTTGTCGTGTTGAGCTCGACTGCTGAGGACGGGGAGATCGAGGTTCGAATCTCGGTCGGGTGAACTGGGGGTGGTTTTTCCTAAATGGTTTTCCACTCTCCCTCCACGCAAATGCGGGTTCACTTCCTCTAATTCAACCTTCCCATTTCCTAATCCATTAGCGTAATTAGTAATTAAAGCGTATAACCCGAACGGGTAGTAGGACGCGGTGCTAAATATTATTATTATTATTATTATTATTATATTTATTATTATTATTATTACTCCATATCGATGTTCAAGTGGATTTTCACGTTGAACTTGACTGCTATTAACGTAGAAATAAGAGATCGAATTTTAACCAGGTGATCTAAGGGTTGGTTATGCACATGTTATTTTTCTTAATATCATTTATCCACTAATATTAGTATGTGTAATTCTCTAATTTATATTTATTATATTTATATAAAAATATTCAATACCCTTAATCTTTAGATTAAGTTAATTCTTGTGATGATGGCTATTTTTCATCTGTGTTTCATAAGTCGTATGGGCTATACTAATTTAATTAGACTTGAAAGATATAGTTTAGATTAAATCCATCCGTAGTTGTATTGAAAAAGTTTGCTCTTTCTTAAGAAACTCCCTTGAGTACACCCTACAAGGATTCGAATTCCAACCGCCACGTTTCCGGAAAGCCAGACTATATGAGCGTAACCATTTGTCCGCCTGCCTACCTGTAAAGAGGTGTGCTGATTTAATCAGTTAAATACCCCTAATAAAAAAAAACTTCGTTAGTAATCCTCAAGTTAAACTTACAACAGCAACCATAACAAAAAAAACACATCACTCTTGTGTTATTCATACAAAAGGGCACTTCTTTCTACCGACTAACCACCCCTCCGCTCTTCTTTATAAGCCCCCACCACCTTTCAACCCATGGGATTGGTGTGACGTCACTGTTGAAACTACTTGCTATTCGTCAGGCGTGGCAGGACCATTTAACCCACCCTAGAGGAATTAAACAATTAAACCATAAATTTCAGCGGGATCCTGGGGTGGCCCAAAGGTTTTGGAACTAGTGCATGGAAGAAATGTGTGTGGACATAAATTACATTAAAAGGGAGAGAGGGGAAAGGGATTAATAAAAGTGTCCGGTGAAAACGCTACAAGAATACGTAAAAGTAAGAATGTTCTTCCAGATTTCATAAAACTTGTAGAAGATTATATTTAAAATTACAAAATTAGTTTCTGTCCAAAAATAGTAAAATGTTAAATATATATATAATGCTGGTGGGATTTTTAACGGCCTCTTCTTAAATATAATCACACACGTTCTTCGCATTAAGTTTGATCACGAAACGTATTGTTTCTTTCAATTTCAAAACAATACACCATAAATAGAATACACAAATGTTGTTTGGACACGAGTGATTTAGCTTCAAGTAACTAAAGATGTCTGAAGGAGAATATTAAAATAAAGGTGTAGGTGGAAAAAAAAAAGAAACCTTTCGAGACCAAGATCTAAACATTCTAAAATACATTAATTCGTAACAAATTCAAATTTATAAATTAGGGAACTCACTTAGATAATTATGTAAATATTGTTTTTATAGAACTGAATTTATAAATTAAAATATGCATATTTATTTGTTGATCTTGGTGGCCTTGGGGTAAAATGTTCGCCTCATAACCCGATGTTCATGGGCTTATGAGGACGGATTTTTCTTGAGCGATTCAAATCCGCAGCACAAACTACTTCGGAGGAGAAGTAAAGCCATCGGGCTCATCTAGATTGTGGCATGTAGAATAACCCCGGAAAGTATGAGAAAAAAACTTTTCCGGGCAAAATTGGTAGGCTCTTTTGCTCTCGCTCATTGAAATTCTCGTGAGCTGATATAATCATTCGGTTCAGAAAGTACAAGTTAAATACCTCAAATAAATTAAGAGGAAATTCACACCCACTGTTATGGTCACGCACTTTAAGGTGTCAGCCTCACCAAAATATAGATACTAGATTACCGCTTACGGATATATCAAGGTTCGAATCTCGTTCTGGTGCAATGAAAATTGTTTTTCACATCTGATTACGTCTGAGCGACAATGTCTGAAAACATCCAATGTGTTCCCGTTTTATCTCTGGATGGCACGAAATTTCAATTAGTGGTTCTTTATTATAACATTCTTAGTATTCTTTATTGTATCTCTGTGCATAAGAAAAATTAACTTATTTTCATAAGGCTTACAACGTAGAATATTTAAACTTGCTGATTATATTGGTATATAGCTTGCAAAATAAATTATTTCTAGAATAACCAAACACTTTCTCTTTAAGATGTAAATTCAATATTGTGAAAGGAAGTTCCCTAATTTTGACCATAATAGATTTTTCGGCCATGCCAGGAAACAAACGCAAGCTCCTTAATTCAGTCAGCAGAAGCACTACCAACTTATCTAATTGAAAAAATATTTTTTATGTGTGTATTATTTCAAAACAGTAATATAACCTACAAGATATCTGGCTCTAATGTTGTCACATGCATTTTAAAGGTTTCGTTAGTGTGTAAGTCTTATGTTGATATGAACCCCTATTTGTCAAGGGAAGAGGCATATACAAATTGTATAATCCCCAGATTTCCTATGAATCGCTTTTGGTCAACGATCAATATTTACAGAGGGCTTTTAAATATTCAGTAAGAACTTACGAGGAAAAAGTAATTTAGAAAATACAAACAAATTATTTTGTGGTCAACATTTATTACATTTTACTATATTATTAGTGTTCATTTATAGTTATTAATATATATATACATAATTATATATTATATATGTACATGTACAGAATTTTATATATAATGTATCAAAAGTGACATTTGCAGATCATATGGCTTAAGGCTGTGCAAGAGTGAAAATATTTTATTTTATTTTCTTATTTTTATGATTGTGAGCCTTTTTAATAGAATAAAAATATTAAAATAAGTAATAATAGAGCAAAATTGTTATGTATTTTTTGTTTAAATAGTTATAATGCTTAATTTAACTTAATAATACTAATTCGTATCAAAGTATTAAGAAATACAAGCAAAAGCCTTAAATTTTTTTGTGGATGTACGGATAGTATAGCACTATATGGTAAGCATATTTTAGGAACGGTATGTACCATATTTTCCAAGATATTAATTTTTATTTAATAAATAATTAAACTGAATCGGCGGCAGACCTTCTCATTCTTTAACAAATAAATTTCCTATTAGAAAACTACTTTGTATCTTGAAATTAAATTTAACTCTCCTTATTTAGCAATAAATACTGGTTCATTTGACATTTTTAATACAATCGTTACTATCATATTTTAAAAACTGGATAGGAAATGGCCCGAAATTATATGATTTTCACAGAAATAAATACAGCCAAACCGGGCCGTACCGTTGAGAACCAAGCACAGGTAGTAGTGACCGCTTGTGTTTGATTGACAGCGGCGGGCGGGTGGGGAGATATGAGGGGGATGAAGATCATTAGCAAACTTTTCAAAACCAGCTGAGAAAAGTATTGAGGTACAAAACCATACCAAGAGTAATATTATGATATTTTAGACTGTTCTTGCCTGTTAGCTATTTAATGTGTGAAAGCTGTACAGTCTATTGTTACCAGTATCCTTTGACATTGTTTAGTTTTATATTTTAGTTTGAGCGTAGGCTACCATTTAACTGGCATAAATATAATTATATTAATCAAGGCCGTAGCCAGCAAATAATTTAAGGGGGTGGCCCATCCCCCAATTGATGGAGGCTAGGACAAATTTTAAGTATTAAACTCCTCTAGAAGCATTTTTTATGGCAACATGACACCATAACTGCCATAGGCTAGAAAAAAATCAAAATATTAAACACCTCTAGAAGCTCTCTGAAGTATTTTTTATGGAAGCCTGACACCATAGCTGCCGAAGGCTAGAAAAAATTCTAATTATTAAACCCCTCTGGATGCTCTCTGAAGTGGTTTTCATGGTAACACAGCCCCCTAATTTGAACTTTTACATTAATTTTGGTATTGTTTCAACCATAAATAAAGCAATATGTATTGTTCATAAAATTTCTCGACTATGGCCTTGATATTAATCAACTTTAATGTGAATTTTGCTGTGTACAAAATGTCTAAGCCTCGTTCATTTCCAAGTAAAGTATGCGAAAGAAGAAAACGATACAGAGATTTAAAGAGATGGAGAATCCAGAAAGAAGAACCATAATTAACCGGAAACAAATTTGAATCACTTAAAAGGTAACTGTAGTTTGAAAATATTACAACTAATATTTGTATTTTGTGTTTGTTAAAGTATATTTAGGCGTATTTTATTTATTTATCTTCTAAAAAAAATTCTGCGAATATGCCAAAAATGTGCCAAATATATTTATGTTGATAAATAAATTGTAAAAAAAAGTACAGTCTTGTACATGAAATGTGGCTGCGTTAAATTGGTTCCAAACGGAAATGATGGCAAGTTTTTGTAATCGAGTGTGTTGGCTACCTAAAGTTTAAAATAGTACTTAGATGTGCCCAAAATATAAGGTGTTGATTGTATTATAATATAATTTATAAGTTATGGGTTAGTGATTATAAGCCCTAATCAGTATGCGTGCTAAGTAAATTACACGTTTTTCTGGTTTATTAGTGGGTGGGAGGTCAAGGTTTGAATTCCGACTTGCTGTAATCTACCAAAGCTTCTTTTAGTAACAGTTTCCCACGCTTCCTCCACACAAACCCGGTACATTTCTTCTCTATTCTACTTTACTTACTCTTACCCTATTATAATAACTAAATGCGAATAGCTTAGATGACTGGTAAGACGTTCTGTAATAAATAAATAACTATGTAAAATTTTTTGATGAAGATGACGAATTAGAGGATTTACCACCGAATGTGGAACATCCTTCACTCGTTAGTGAAAACATTATTTCAAAATATGAATATAATAATGAAAATACCTTACCACCACTTTTCATAGAAAATTGAAAGGTTGAAAGAATACAGTATTCTTCCACTACGGGTCACCGAATTATTCATGTACGTTAGGCCACTCACCATAAACTAGAAAAGGAAAAGGGAAATGGGCTTGAATTTACTCAGACGATGATATGGGAGGGAACTTGGTAAAATCCTAGTGGTCCCCCTGATGGAAATGTCTAGGCACACCACTGGTTTAACGAAAGGGTAAATTTGATGGACCAAGATAGAATGGAACAGGCATAATGTAGTAGGTGTCTAGATTAGTAATATATTAAAAAAAAATACTAACATACAATAAATGTGTTTCAAAGAGTAAAAGCTAAAGCGTCTTAGTTCAAGTCTTTGTATCCAAGGTTACGAAGCATAGTATAAACTTTGTCATATTAAAATGTTTAGTTTATAAACTAGGAAGTATCGAGTCTACTACCTCACCAATCAAGTGCTGTTGTTAGAGAGTGGTGATACAATGTTAGCTACACATGCATTGCTAACAAACCAGACAGTCCTCAATAAGGATTGTTGGTGTTAGAGAGAGGGGATACAATGTTAGCTACACATGAATTGGCAGACAGCCCTCAGTGAGCAGTTTTCTTGTTGCTGAGTAGTGTCCAAACACATACCAGGGTAGTCACTCTTTTACTTACTAATATCAAGATAAAAGTATTGTAATCTTGAAATAAAATTTATTTCAAGATATTGATGAATTTTTACTCTTTTTATAAACTCGAACTCAAAAAACTAGTTTTCACAATTCTGTTTGTCCCCATGTCTATCTGTCAATCTGTCCTTGGCCACGGATCGGATACGGTTTGATTGAATTTTTCAAACTTGATATTGATAAGTTATAGGGCAATATCTCAACACGTTTATTTTATTTTGACCTTAGCCTTCAAATTAAGGATAGTTTATAAATGAAAGATTTTTTAATGCAATTTTTGTTTCAAAACTGGATCTAAAGATTCTGATTAAAATGCAAACCTAGGGAGTAATTTATATCACAAATAACAACGTAGAGGCTATTTGGTTTTTGGTCAGTAAAATTTTGAAGTGTGATGAATGATTTTTCAAAAACTTGAAATATTTTAAAAAGAGAGTCGATGATTCAGTTCCCAATTGATATCTTGGGAATGTCTAACAAGACAAATAACATTTTATAAGTTTACTTGTTTTTTTAATATATTGTCATTTGTGGGTAGTTTATCGAAGAGTGCTTTTTCAAAAACTTGGGGGAAAAAATCGCTTTGACGATTTGGCTCTAAATAGATATCTTGAACTTGTTTGAGATTAAAACAACACAGTGCTGCTGGCAACAGATATATTAGCTTATATCAAGTAATATTTTGTCAATAAGTGATTTAACAATGTTACTCCAGGCCGCCACCGTGGTTCGGATTCCACGTTAAACAGTAGGTCCTTCATTTCATATCACAATCACCCTACCATTACACATTAGCGTAAGTGCGTATAACCCGAACGGGTAGTAAGACGCGGTGCTAATAATAATAATAATAATAATAATAATAATAATAATAATAATAATAATAATAATAATAATATTAATAATAATAATAATAATAATAACAATGTTACTTGTAATTAATTGCGAGGTATATATCCAAAGTAATATTTTGTTAGGACGTGAATTAAGTATGTTACTTGTAATGAATTGTGAGAGATAGAGCTAAAGTAATATTTTGTCAGTAGGTGATATGAGTGTTATTTATAGTTAATAGTAGTTAATTGTGATGGATATACCGCAAATAATATTTTCAGGGTGTCCACTCACCAGTAAAATTGGGAAAAATCACGGGAAATGTTCTTGAAAATTTGCCATCATTTGAGAATTTAAAGGCGAGGACCACTATAAATAGTTTTTTGGGTATACACATTTAAGCATTTGCCATGGGGAAAACCACTTTAAATATATTCTGGAAAAATTAAATTAAAAATATTATAGGTAAGGAAAACTATAATTAGCGTTTAGGGGTATCCAAATCTCAAAACAGTTCTAGAGG
This sequence comes from Timema cristinae, assembly GCA_039000515.1. Taxonomy (NCBI): domain Eukaryota; kingdom Metazoa; phylum Arthropoda; class Insecta; order Phasmatodea; family Timematidae; genus Timema; species Timema cristinae. The sequence goes on along the minus strand of JBCFYV010000001.1, from coordinate 34,645,264 downwards.
AGGATCACTCCAAATATCTTGGAAGGAGTCTAATTTTCAAAATATTACTGGACAAGGACCTTTCAAAATGGATTCTAGGGGTATTCAATTTTCACAAAATATATGGTGTTGAGTCCCCAGATCTCCTATTAATTGGAAGAAAGTTCCTTTATAAAAATTGTATACACTCCTACACAAATAAAGTTCCACCGCCACTGGGTGAAGCACCTTTTGTAAATGTATAGGCCTATGAATACTACTGTTTATCTTGCCTAATCTCCACTTGTATTTGAGCACACATCACACGTGCAATAATGGCCTTTTGATCCGGACCTTTAAAAATTATACGTTGAGAATGTAGAGTAATATCATGGATGTACCCTCGTTTTCAGTGGGGAGAGAAAGGTCTTGTCTATGGTGGATCGTGGTAAAGTCTCCCAACAGGAGTTGGTCAGCATTTTTTTTTTGCATGGACACATCTAATAAATTTGTGTAGTACTGCAATCTCTGGTGGTAGAACTGAGTGGGGTGGGGGCAAGAGGGACCTCGTTCCCCTGAAAATAATCTCAGATGGAATAAATCCCACCCCCTAAATATATTTTAAATCCTCTGATACAATCGAATATGAAGTTGAAAGATCTTGCATTAACCACAAAATAACTTCTATATACATTCAATTATCAAAAGTTTTCCAGAGAAGATCACTTCAAAGTTTCTAGAGGCATCTAATTTTCGAAAAAAATTCAAGCTAGGAGCAGTCTAAATATCTTCTAGAATCACCTAAATTTTAAACATTTTTGGAGGAGAACCCCTTCAAATAGCTTTCAGGAGATCTAAATTTAAAAAAGTAAACTGGTTGAGGACTATTAAAAATAGCTTCTTGAGGTATCCAACTTTTAAAAAATTTCCGAAGGACGCTACTCAAAATAGGTTCTAGGAACATCCAAAGTTCTAAATAATTTGTAGGGGGGACTATTCTAAATATCTTTTAAAAGAGTTTAGTTTCAAAAAAAGGGGGAAAGGACCACTTCAAATTAGGGACAGATCAAACGATAAGTGGAGTGTAGAGAGGGGTGATTGCCCTTCTTGGAATAAATTAGCCCTCTTCTAGATGTAGTTCACACCTTTTGATATTCTCAAATAGATTCTAAATACATTCAATTAAAAAATAATCCAGGTGAGAATCTTTCCAAATAAAGTAATATTTAATCAGGAGATAACAACGTTAATAAGGCTACTTGTGAGTGATGTGGTTAGAGAATTGTGTATATTTTTGTTGATTATTTTATCGTAATAAAAATAATAACTTTAATATTTTTATTAATTCCTTGTATTTTCTTCTTAGAGAACATACCTTTTCTGCTATTATTTTACAATAATTTGGTTAACATTTTCACTGTATATTATGTATATGATTGGTGTATTTACCAACATTTAATTATTTTTATTTGTACATTAAACAGAAGGGACATTGTTTATTTAATGTTATGTAAAGCGCACTATTTTAATCGATTGGCATTGTTATTATTAACGAATGACAGACGTTCACTGTAATGTGACTAAATATATAGTGGAAAAAGAACACCTGGATACAAAAATAGAACACCTAGCTTTTGGCTTAGCGAGTTCTTTATTCACTATGTATTAACTTGTGGTCCACTATTATATGGATCCATCTCAACGTTTGTCTGCCAGTTGTTTTTTGTCGACCAGTTGGCTGTCTATCACTTTGTGGTTCTATGTACGTATTTTTCGACGAGTCGACGGCCACTAGTTACCTAGTCTATCAAATGTTTGTTAATATTTTGTCGATCAGTTGGTCGTCTAGCACATGGTCCTACCCTTATCAACAACTTGGTCTAAGTACTACTTCGTGTAGATTTCTTGTCTGTCGATCACTTTGTTCACACATATCGACCAGTTTATTGTTGATTAGTTTTATGCACCCAAATTGGTCAACTATTCGTGTGTATATCACTTTGTCCTCGTATAGATGGGCTAGTCGACCTGTAGGTCATAGTAGGGTCAGATAATTAACCCACTAATCATTCCAAATATTTGTATACTTTTTGTCGACCAATTGGCTCTTTATCACATGGTCCTACTCACATCGACCATGTGATCGACACTGCTTTTGCATGACAGTCACTTGTCTGTCGACCACTTTTTCCACACATGTTAACCTGTGTGCTGTCGATCAATTAGCTGGAGCCCCAATTGGTAGGCCAGTTTGCTGTCCCTTTGTCCACCTAAGCATGAACTTGTCAACCAGTTGTTCCAAATCGTGTCGGCCACATGTCTCTAACCTTCGAGATATTTTTTACAGCTTAACGACCAGTTTGTATTATGACAGTGTAAACAATATGAACCTGTAACTAATTTTGTTTACAAATACAACTATAGTATTTAGGCCTAGAAATTTAAATCATATCATTAATGGCATTCAGTCCTAGTTAATTATAATTGTGTCCAAAAAATATCAAGATCATTACACTTATTGTATTTCGTTGAATATAATATTTTTTAAAAGTGTTTATTTTAAATGAAAAAAACCTTTAGTTAATGTCATTTTTATCCCACATATTCCAAAAAGTGTATTTAATTTTGTATATTAACTTGTTGGAGTATGTAATCATCTTTACAAACCTCACAGTGAATTTGTTCTCATTAACATTAAAAATCATATATTTATTCGAATTTCCCTGGCTAGGCCAGGGGAGGATCCAGGTGGGGTTGGGTGCAATCGTCCCCTCCTGCATAGAAAATAATCATAAATATTGAAACCAATACTTTAAAGTTGTAAAGAATGACTTACTAACACCTTCCTCATCCTATCACCTACATGACCTAATCAAAATTAGGCAACATCTCTTTCAACTTAGCTCTAGAGCAAAGAAAAGGGATTAAAACTAAAATTTTCCAATATTTATATTAAGTTTAGTATTAAAATACACATCTTTTCTTTTATTACTAAAACACTTTAGACCTATGTAAAGTGTATATTTATTACTTTTATTGTGACGGCGACTTTTTGTTTTATGTTATTTTTGTATTAAAATTACAAATTGATTAATCCAAATTGAGTTCTTTCTTAAAGTATTATTATTATATTAATTGTTAATTTCAACTAGTTTTTTAAACTCGCAATATTATAATTAAAATATTATAAATTAAAATCTTTATTAATCAAAATTATTAAATGTATCCTTGAAGGAGCCTTGTGAAAACCAATTCACCCCTACAACTAGACCTTGGGCTAGGCGTAGTTAAAAGTATTTGTCCTTCTAACGGTAGCATTGTATTCCACCAAACCTCTCTGTAAACATTCCCTGTTAGGTTACTAATCCCCTCTTTCCTTACTTTTATTTTTACTCAAAGCGAGAAGTTAAGTAAGAGTGAGAGGTAATGATACTGTCTCCCTCTTTAACCGGGCCGTCACGAGCAAGACAAACCGATAGTACCACACTCTATCGGAATATATCTGTCCCTAGCAGCCTGTGTACATCGTTAATGTAAAAATATATGAAAATGGTTTCAATAACTTTTGTTAATAGGACTGTACAACAATGGAATATTTGTAAGCCAAAAATTACATTCAGTGAAGGGTTGAGAATTCTAGAGTACACAAAAACAAATAAAAGTTTGCAAAATTTTCACGTTTAATTTCGACATCATCAAAGGTGTCCAAAGTTATATTTCTACCTATTTATTCTTCTCTCTCCACCGATAGAATTTTCGTCTAGAGGGAGTTTGACATATTTATTCTCCGGTGGAACTCGACGTATTCAAGTGTGGAGATCATGTTCATGAATATTCGCGACACATATAGCCTCGACCTATACCTCTCTACGACCTATGACTGATTTGTATTCCTCGGCATACACCCTTCAGTAAGCCAAAGGAACCTATGCCTGCTTGCGCAAGGATATTATTAGGCAAGCGGGAGCCCCTCTATGCATCTTAATCCCTAACTCTTTGTCAGAGATGAGGGGCATTCCCGATGAGGAACATTCACGATTATGAGAATCTTGTTTTCACGACTTAGGGCCTGATAGATATCTATATCGGGAGGTGAAATTTATCGACCAGCTCAAAGTTATCAGCCTATTTAATACTTTGGAATTATTATATACGGAATTTAACATACGGATAGTTATCGGTAGGATAGAGATATTTTAATGCAGCCCAAGCAAGGTTGGTACGGTTTTTATTGGTGTGTGCAATCGTACTAATCATGATGCTACCGTTACCGCACTACAAAGTTATATTTAATACGTTTCGATTGTAACTTTATTTTATTTATGTATTTTATATTAGTACACATTAGTGGTTTTAACAGGGCAAGTAAGTCTAAGCATGATATCTGGTGTAAGCGATCTCTGAGCATTGTGCTTTTGCAATTGTGAATATCAATTGAGTAAACTATCTGACACCGTATCTCAATCAGTAGCGTGTCTGCCTACTGATTTAAGAGTCCCTGGTTCAATTCTTGGCATGGTCGAAAAATTTATCATTTGTGAAATGTGGGCTTAACCTTTCACATTGATAAATTAACTGGCGGGGACTGGATGTTTTACTCGTCTTAATAGATTATATGGCATATGAAGCTACGACAGGTGAAGCCAGTCGGTAATGGAAAATATATCGCTTGCATAAAAAATTGACCCAGAACACAGGCTGGAGACGGTAATGGATGTAAAAATAAAATTGAGTAAGCTGATAAAATTAGTAAATACTAAATTAAAGGCCTAAATGATATGAAATTGCAATTAAATAAGTTGTTATTTTGGTAATGTTTCGAAATTTACTTATTTTAATGATTAGATGAGTAGCCATGAGATATGAAGAGCATATAGTCCACAGTACAAAATATATTATATTAACAATTCTCCTCAATTCAATTTTAGGTCGATCATACTTATAAAATTAAGTGTTTAAAGTTTGTACATTGATTGCAATTGTGCATACAAATAATTATGACATAGAAGACACGTGATCGATTTGTCCATAAGCCTACTAATATGTATAATGTATAATATTATATCTGGTCTATTTCTTATTGAGGTGAAAGCATATAATTAGAAAATTGTTTTTATAAGCCTGTGTGAATCCAGTATTTTTAGTTTAGAATAGAATTGTAATCTTGCTTAATTGACTCTAATCAAATCCGAATCTAGTCTCACGCTTTAAAGAAATTTCGAATAGTATCTGAATCGAATCTCATGCCTAAAAAAATTCAAACTGGATCCAAATTGAATCTTAAACTATCTTTTTTAATCGAATATGATGCTGAAAAAACTTGATTGAATATTTCCTATTATAAGTAAACTCAACTCAAATCATTTATTTAATACTAACTTACTATGATAATGTTTTAGATCAAATTTTTGATGAATATTCTATTATGTTAAGTTCAATATTATTTTCAGTTTGTATTGCAAAAAATTTTTTTTTTCTGAAATACAAATCAAATATGTATTCAATAGAAACATATGCTATTAATGTTTTTACTGTATTAATTTAAACTGTTCTTAATAGATGTCATGGCTGTCCTAGAAATTGATGAGATTTTTTTTTTTTTTTCAAAAGTTTACCATCAAATGTTAACATGCTCGTGACAGATGTTCAAGAACTGTTGAGAATTATTTGTGTATAAAACTAAACTCCGTGTTTATACTGTAGCCATATTTGATTTTGGCTAAAAATATTGTTTTCTATGAAAAACTGCAAACACTCTTTTTTTTTTCGCTTTATCTACCATCCCAATATTGTTATTTGGGATACATTTACCTAGAAGTAAGATATTAGGAAAAGCCAACAAACAGTTCGATTTAATAAAACACCTTATCGTATGATATATTTCCCCATTATTCTATAAAGAGTATCATCATGCTTTGCCAGTTTTTACAAGTATTTTCCAAATAGCATATAATCAAATTATCTGTAATAAATAATTTAATTCGTTGAAGCATGCCCTTGATTTCAATTTCCCCGTAGTTTCATGGCAGGTATCCACTATATATACGTGTATCTATAGGCCTATATCATTATTAATAATCATAGAGAACTTCAAAATAACTGAGCTATTTAATAATCTAGTTTCAACTAATAAACTTAATGACTGAAGTGCAGCTATATTACAAGAACATAATATAAATTATCATAAAGCTACACTTGATATAACATTTATTAAATATTTATTAAATATCAAGTTTTAATATCATGATCGCTCTTGGAATATATTTGATGAACATATTGATCCAGACTAAAGTCTATATTGGATGTGGTGTCTGTTCAGAGAATTTATATTACTTCTCAATAAGGTAGAAGACTTAAATGTTGTCAAATTGTAAATAAACCACTCAAGAGATGTGCATATATTTCAAACCCTAAAACTGATGAAAAATATGAAGTATAAAACATACATAAGTGATTTATTTAATCATTTTAATTCATAAAAATGTTATTTTCACTTTAAATTCAAGGAAAAACTAGAATATAACTTTCAATTTCAAATACAAAGAGAAATTTAATATTACTATACAATGACCTGTTTTCTTAAATTTGTATGATGTTTTGTATTTATATTAGTAAATAAAAAAGTGGTTCTATGTCAAATAAAAATTACAGAGTAACGTTTAACGTGTTTATTTAATTTAATTTTACATTTAGAAGCATATTAATTCATACAAATCAATGACCACACTAATTTAAGTACATCTTGGAAATGAAGGCGTGTTGGAGGGTACAATGACAGAAATAAGATATATTCGTAAAAAATACCATTACCTCTCAGGCATCTCTTTACCTTCACTTGTGTATTTGGTTCATCGGCTGATCTCTAAAATCTTTGAGAAACTTTCTTTGATATCTTCACAAAGGACTTCGTCAGCAACAGTGATAATCAGACACCCTGATGTTTTGATTGTGAACATTTGGCTTTCTGTGACGTAAGTTACAGAAAATACTGAGCCTACAAGACAGAAAGTGGGGAAAATTTAAATACAGGAAGCCTCCATATAAACTTCCGAAAATCATCCAAGATATGTCTGAAATGAACAAGGAAAGTGGTTTGCATCAGCATGAGTTTGACGTTTAATACAACTTGCCTTATCATGACATTGAATGATGTAGCCGTCATCGGTGCCCAAACTGCTTATATGGAATGACTCAACCATGTTTTGAGCCATGCAATAGATACGATCAAACATTTGTTTGTGAATACGTTATAATGAATAATCACTTCGCATTTGAAAAAACAAATGTTTTACTGTTGGTTATTTTACTTCAGGTAATGTTTACCAATTATTGTTCCACGTACTAATAGAAAATCAATCATCCAAACAAGTATTAAATAATCCCAGTTTTTGGAAGGAGTTATATTCTCAAGATAAAAATGTACGGAAAATTGACAGTAACTTCCGTCTATGGTTAATGAAATTGAATGATGAAAAACAGTAAATATACATTTTGAAAGAAAATATCATAGAATCGCCAGAAGAAATATTGACACACAACTCGGTTGTTGACTAAACATTTGAAAATGGGCTGTGCAGAACCGATATTTCCAAGGGCCAATCTGTCCTTGCTAAATGACCAGGCTACACAAATAAATAAGAAAGTAATTAATATGTTAGAAGGAGAGAAGTCCAATTTTACATTAGTGTGAACTTAGTCGACTGTAAGAATGAGAGGGAATAATAATACTATCAATTAGAATTTTAAAATATTTTGACGCCCTCAGGAATACTAGCACACAAGTTGCTCTTCGGATATTTGCACTAAAAAGGGCCTAAGTAGTTTAACTGCCTAGCAGTTATAAAATTAGATAAATAAAAGTATAATCCATACAACAGTTTAAACAGGCTTATCTAAAGGGAATGTGTTTCTCTTACCAACAATAAATTTGGCACCTGTATTGTGTAAATATTGAGATGGAGGTTCTCAGTTAAACTGGTGTTCTCAATTACTATCAATTAGCTACAAGGTCAAACCTTAAACATGTTTGGTATCTATCTGTCCATGCCCATTTTCAGGCATTGCCAATTGTACGTTTGACCTTTCCGGATGATTTTTTAAAAATGAATTTAATAAGAATAGAATTAATTTAGTTAACTCTCACTTTAGCCACTATTATGACAAAAAGATACAACTGTTTTACAAACAAAGTCTAGCTGTTCCACCTCAGTGTCGTAGTTAACTAACGCGCTGGTATCGTGTTGAGTTAAACTGCCGAGGATGGGAAGACCAAGGTTAAAATCTCGGTCGGGTGAACTGGGGTGGTTTTTCCTAAATGGTTTTCCACTCTCCCTCCATGCAAATGTAGGTTCACTTCCTTTAAA